>JBBPPG010000008.1:0-146685 GCA_038091855.1 Leccinellum luteum | reverse complement strand
GACGCGATGGGACGCGCCTCGTTGTGCCAGGCGAGGGAACCGTCTGCGGACACTTTGCGGACCCAGCCAGACATGATTGGGGGAAGGAGGGGGTCCCAGGTGTGGGGTGTGGTGTCGACGGTGCCGACTGCATACTTTCTGATGGTGCGGATAGTATCCTCTGAGTGGTATGCGTCAATCTCGTCGGCGGCGTCGCGACCGACAAAATGAAGGATTGCCAACGCGCCGCCGGGATGAGCTGAGAGCCAAGAGTGGGGTATACGTAGGAGAAGGTCGCGGTACACGACGAGGGTGTCGCCGGCAACGATGCGGGCAGCGACGTCGTCGCGGTTCCAGAGCCTCTGTACGAGGCCCATCGCGGTTTAGAGAAGAAAGCGTGGCTCCAAAGTCGGTGTTGTCCGTATAAATAGCGCCTATACAGAGTCACTGCGCACGGTCATTTCCATCTCTCCTCCTCCTCGTCCACGCCCGCCCGCCCGCCCGCCGTCATTGACAGCCCCGACACACACCTGCCTGCCGTACAGACAGAAGCCTTGGCGTGGGAACGACGATCACGATGTCTGGCAGGTCTCCCCCTACTGGCGGTGGTTCCGCGAATAAGCCACCATCATCAACATCAAAGCCCCTTCAGCATCAGCACCAGCCTCAGATTCAGAATCCTCAGCTCGCCCGTCACAGGTCCCGCCACAGGTCCTATTCGGACCCGTTCTCGGATCCAGTTCACCATTCCAAACCTGTCCCTCGATTGCCGCCCGAGCCGCCCCCGAAATTCCCCCAGCGTCCAAAGATGGCGTCAACAAATAAGCAACTCCCTCGCGACAACATCATCGAAGCCGTCAGGGACACAGTGCAGCTCAAATCCTCAGAACAGCCCTCTCGCTCTAGGACTGGTCGCAGTCAGACCGTCGTCAGGTTCGTCTCCTTCTTCTCCCTGCCGGCTGAAAACCTCACTCTCTGCTCCTTCATCAGCAATCAGCCAACTGGACCTCCCCGCACCCACGGCCGCCGCTCGATGTCTCAGGATTCCGTCCTCCATACCGCTAATGCCTTGGAAAAAGGCAAGACCAAGCCTCGTGGCAAGAAATCCGCCCACGCAGACGTCATAGACAGACTCGATTTCAGTGGTGTGGGGCCTAGTACGTTCCTTCTCTGATCCCCCTCTCCTTCCCCTCATCCTAGTTCCCGTCCAGTGTTCCATCACGACGGTCCCTTCGACGCCTGTGCACCTTCTCGCAACCGCCATCGCACCAAGGCACCCATGCTCGCCTGGAGCAGCCCTCCAGACCAAGACGTCCTTGCCCCCAGCGACTCCCCCTACCCTTCTCCAGATATTTACAGAGGGGCGTTTTCTCCCACGTATGACCACCCAAAGAAGAAGGTAGATGCTATCGCAGAGGCTTGGGGGATCCACGAGCCCGAACCCTTCGAAGAATTCTTTGCTGGTGGAGGTACTACTCGACGTGACGGGGACACCCCGTCCAACTCTATTTATGCTGGCAGGGAGGGACACAGCTCTCGACATGCCACGCCCCAACACTCCATTGGGAAGCGTTCCAAGGACGGTCGCGATCTTCGAGAGGTCTACAGAGAATATCTCGATGATGATAAGCAGCATCAGGCACGGGACAAGGATCGTGGCGACAGAGAACATCGTCGTCTCCGACGTGGCGCTTTGCCTCCTCCACAGCCAATCTTGGTCCCGGATGCACACGATCCCCTCCATCATTCTGACGTAGAAACCGGCCCTGGATCCCCCTCTGGAGTCCCGAAACGCACCAAGTCCCTCATGCAACGCATCAGGAAGATGCGGGATTCTCCGAACGTTCCTGTCGGTTATGATTACGCCGAGCAACCACCGTCACCACCATTAGGGGACCAGTACCGGCCAACCCATCGTCCACAGAACTCCTTGTTTGGTCGGTTTGCTGGAGGTAATGGTGTCAGTACGGATCGCCGCGGCAACATGAAGGAGAACACGTCTCCGGTTGTAGACAACTTTGAATCTTACGTGTACATTGATGATCCACGAAGGGAGAAGCAGCTCCCAGCGACGCCTACTGCACCAGTTGCAGCTCGTACAACATCCGGAGAAGACAGATACGCAGAATATGATGCACCTAGGTCCCCCGGGACTGGTGCTGGCCTTGGCCGCAAGACGAGTCTGTTGAAGAAAGTGAAAGATGCCGTCAGGGGGCCGAGATAGGCCCACCTCTCGCTTCAGAGTATACCATCTTTGGTTGTGCACTTGTTTTTTTCTGTTCTTTTATTCATTCCCTGCCATTCTCCTCCAAGATCGAATCTCGTTTTCCCCAACACTTCTTTTCTTTTCCTACTTAAATGCACAACAGTCAGCTGGCAACGTCACGCCACTCCCTTCTCCGTATTTATCATTTTGAGACTAGTCCTCGTTGCCTTCCCTCACTTCCATGCTCCCTGTATTCATCCTAGTGTTCTATTATCTACATATACCCACCCACCCCCTTTTCGAGGTTGTATGTAGGTCTATACATTGCGATGTTGATCTAATACTGTAACACACTCATATTCTTGCTGAGCGAAACTTTTTGAGCTAAATCTAAACGACTCTGCTGTTGAATCCCGTCTCGCCCAGAATCTTTTTCACGTCTTCTATCCTCACCTCTTCCCTGTGGAATATCCCGGCAGCCAGAGCGGACTCTACATTGGTTTCCTTGAATACGTCTACAAAGTGCTCTTTGGTTCCTGCTCCGCTGCTGGCTACCACTGGAATCGATACCGCATTTTTCACCATCCGAATCAAATCGTGGTCAAAACCGAGACCTGTTCCGTCCCGGTCGATGCTGTTGAGTAATATCTCACCTGCCCCAAGCTTCTGTGCGCCTCGAGCTAACTCCACGGCTGACACGGGACGTGTTTCTCGCCCCCCGGAGACGGTGCACTGATACCACCAAGCCTTATCACGTTGATCAGGGCTATCCCCCCGCCCATGGATGAGCTCGTCTCTATAAGACCCATCGTATGTCGCAGGTTCCACATACACTCGCTTTGGATCAATCGAGACCACGACGGCTTGGCTGCCATACACCCTCGATATGGTCTCGATCGCGCTAGTGCCATCAGCGACGTTGTTCGCTGCACGCAGCCTCTCGACCGCATACACGGCTTCGGAACCTATGCTAACCTTGTCTGCGCCAGCGCGAAAGTATGTCCCAGCAACCTCGACAGCAGAGCGTTTGGTACCATCAGGATCGACGGTGTCCTTGATACCACCCCCGATCGTGAGAGGAACAAAGATTTTCTCGGCGGCAACGCGAACAACAGCAAGCATCGGCTGATCGTGGAGAGGAGAGCGGCGGAATGAGGTGATGTTGAGAAGGCAAAGTTCGTCCGCTTCGGATGAGTAATATTTTTCCGCAAGCGCGACTGGCTTCCCGAGATTTCGGACCGCACCAGCCGTCCTGACCATGGTAGGATCCGATGCTTTCTCGCGGACATCATATTGATCGCCTTTCGTGACGACGAGGTCGCCGTCATCGTTCGCACGGACGTCCATGCATGCGATGATACGCTTCGTGAATCCATCCTTCGACTTTGGGGGACGTGGTATGCGCAAGGGAGATGGAGAAGTAGGCGAACGTCCTTTACGGGACAGTTCTATCCATTCCTTTAAGACGCGAAGACCCGCTGGGCCCGACTTTTCGGGGTGAAATTGGGTAGCGAATATGTTTCGATTTTGCACGGTGGATATAAAGACCTCCTGGCCATATTGGGTGGTAGAGTGGGCCCATTCGGCAGCAGGAGTGGAGGGGTCGTATTTTGCACAGTACGAGTGAACGAAATAATAATGTGAGGTGGAAGAGACGCCCTCGAGAGCCGTGAGATCGGAGGAGTCAAGACAGTCGGCTGAATTCCAGCCCATGTGGGGGACCGCCTTATCTGTGTCGTCGAAACGGACGACTGGGCACGGGATCGTGCCTAGTCCCTGGATGCCAGGGGACTCGGCAGAAGATTGAAAGAGGACCTGCATGCCGATGCATATCCCAAAGTATGGTTTCCCGGATTCGAGGTACTTCTGAAGGGGCTCGAACAGACCATGATCATGCAGGGACTGGATAGCGGTGTGGAAAGCGCCCTGGCCGGGAAATATGAGAGCCTATGAGATATAATGGGATCACATCAGAGCCGATGGAAGGGCAGATTTCCTACCGGTGTATCTGGGATGGTATGTAACTCAGCAAAGTCGTTCGCATTTCTGATCCACTTGTAATCCGTATAGCCTAGTTTTGTGAGCGAGTTTGCGAGGCTCTGGACGTTGCCGGCGCCGTGGTCAAGAAGGAAGAGACGCATATGGATTAGATCAAATCAGCGATCAATTACTTGATCACGGCGCTCATTTACCTTGTGAATAAAAAGCAGTCACAATAATATTAATGGACCGTCTCTATTTCTATCACTCTCCCAACTTGAACATGCTCTCCCAGCAGATCGCGATCCCCTCTGTCTCCCCACGCGTCGTCGCCGCGTCTGCCCTTCCCGACAGCGGACTTCGTCACCGCGACTCCGTCAAGGTCCTCAACGCGGTTAGACAGCCAAAAGTCCTCCACCCTGCCGACAACGAGGACCTGAGGCTCCTCATCCTCGAAAACATCAGTCAAGAGGCCGTCAGTTACTTCACGTCCCAGGGCTTTCACGTCGATCACTACTCTACCGCTTTCTCAGAAGCTGAGCTGCTAGAAAAAATCCCTCATTATCACGCCATCGGCATACGCAGCAAGACTCGCATTACCGAGAAAATCATCAAGGCTGCGACAAAGGTATGCATTGTCTTTTCAGCCATGTCCTCCTTCTCACCCCTGCGTTCACTTCCAGCTCCTTGTCATCGGATGCTTTTGCATCGGGACCAATCAGGTCGACCTAGACACGGCGGCCAAGGCTGGCATACCTGTTTTCAACTCCCCCTTCTCCAATTCTAGATCGGTTGCGGAGCTAGTCGTTTCCGAGGTTATCGCACTCTCACGACAATGGGCGCAACGTTCCAATGAGATGCACGCGGGCATCTGGAACAAACAGTCCAAGGGATGCTGGGAAATTCGCGGAAAGACGCTGGGAATCGTGGGATACGGTCACATTGGCTCACAGCTCTCCGTACTCGCTGAGGCCTTTGGCATGCGCGTCATCTTTTACGATGTCGTCAACATGATGCCTCTCGGCTCTGCTCGCCAAGTCGAAAACCTCCCCACGCTCCTCGCAGAAGCCGATTTCGTCACCCTTCACGTTCCCGAGCTTCCCGAGACCATCAACATGATTTCTAAGCAGGAGCTCCAACAAATGAAGCAGGGTTCTTATCTTATCAACAACGCGCGGGGTCGTATAGTCGATATCCCCGCCCTGATTGATGCTCTCACATCCAAACACCTCGCCGGCGCTGCACTGGACGTATTCCCCGCCGAACCATCATCGAATGGTGCACCTTTCGATGACCAGATCAATCCATGGACCACTGCTCTTCGGAGCATCCCAAACGTGATCCTCACCCCACACATCGGCGGTTCCACAGAAGAGGCTCAGCGCATGATCGGGGAAGAAGTTGCTCAGGCATTGGCGCGTTATCTCAACTACGGTTCTACTTTCGGGGCAGTCAATTTCCCCGAGGTCGACTTGCGCGCCATTACTGCGGATCAAGGCAACAATGTCCGCGTATGTTACGTCCACACCAACCAACCGGGTGTCCTCAGACAAGTCAACGATATCCTCTCCCCATACAACGTCGAGAAGCAGTTCTCTGACTCAAAAGGCGACATTGCTTACCTGCTGGCTGACATTGCCGATGTCAGTCCTTCGGATGTTAACAGACTCAGGGAAGCCATCAGGCAGACCAGCGCCAACGTTCTGACACGTCTTTTGGTGTAATAATACATCAGTGACGACGGGGCGTCACCATTGCCACTCAACTGGCCCATTTTTCTATGGATGTAAACTACACTAAATGGATGTACTGTTAGCCAGACGCCTTGAAAGCACACCAAGATCGTATGTAGCAGTAGCTCCCATACCGAACTTTCAACAGATAGAATCCATTAATTCAACAGCTCATCTTACGTCTTTAGCTCCCAGAGACTGGAAAACCTATCATGTCATATTTCTGAGGACCTAGCATGCTCAGCGCTCAGCTTTCTTCCTCAGGGTCTCCTATCCCACTGGACAGGATAGCAAAAGTGGTCTCCATTTCGGGAAGACACGGTGAATCGTAAATCTTACACGTCCGTGTGTTTCCGCGAGCCTTCTTGAGCTGCAGGCTGGTAGAGAATGAGCAATGAGGAGCAAGAAGAGGTAGCCACTGACCGAGTAGTAGAAGCATGGGCCATAATGTTACCTCCAATGGGTTTCTTCTCATTCGAAGCATATGGTCCGGCAGATGCATCAGGATTTGACATGACCTGGTTAGTGACGAGGACGGCGATGCCGAACTAGACCAGGGACATAAGCTACGCCGCTTCGCACGAACGTAAGCGAGAACCAACCTCATCAGCTAGCCGCTGAAGCGTACGGAGGAACTTTCCGAGATGATTTTGGCGCGCAGAGAGCTCTCCACGACCACTGAAGTCCGTTCTGTAGAGAGCAGTGCAAGAATCGACAATAAGAAGACAGAACCTGGAACCCTTCATCAGGAGTTGGACTGAGCGGCTGAATTCTAATGGCACCTTGATTCTGCCATGAGGGCACTGGCGCTTGTGAGCAGACTGAACTGGTGGTCCGCATTATATGCGCGAGCATACGCCACGTTATCCAATACCTCTTCTCCGTTAAGGCCATACCTCTCAGCGACGGCGAGCAGACGAGCGGGACGGAAAGTCCCCTCGGTATCGATATACAGGCATTTACCCTCCCCACCTCCCATACTCACGGGCAGTTGACACGTTACCGAGAGCGTGTGGCACAGCTGAGACTTTCCTGTCCTGAATTCACCAAATAATTCCGTTATCGCGCCAGTCTCGATGCCACCTGTATGCGGATCAGAAGGTTGATTAGACGATGCCAATCAAGTGTTCAGTGTTCACACACCACCCAGAAGAGCATCCAGCTGTTTGGAGCCGGTGGTGATATGAACCAGTTCGGAACGACGAGCATGCACCTCTGTTGCACTCTGGAAGCCGAGTGGGACGATTTTCTGTGCTAGTCTCGTAATGTAATCCACAGGATCGGATCAAGCTGAGACAGCCCAGTACTTACCCTCACCGAGAATCTTCTCTGCCTTGGCGTCTGAAATACCCTTAATAGCCATGAGGTTCTTCTTGGGCGTGAAGGCGACGGCTTCGACGGTGTGAAGACCGGCATCTGCGAGTTTCTTGATATCGTTGGCGTGTATCCCGGCTTCCTCTAGTTTTGCGACGAGGAGAGGACCCGAGAGGGAGTAATCTTCTTGTTGCTCCTCATTTTGTGATGGCTGAGCTTCAGGTTGAGACATGGTCGTTAAAATTGGGCACGGTGACTCGACCGCGAGGCAAAGTGCAATGAGGACGCGTTCATCACGTGGTTGCGTAGACGCGCGGCACGTGATCGTGATAAATGACACTACGCTATACATCAAATGCTAGCAGAACCAACCGCCTCCTTCTCCTCTACAGGAAGCCCAGCTGGCCGTGCGACCGGCTTCCGGCCCAGTTTCGACTCTAGCAGTGCGACGGCAGGAAGATCTAATATCACCCTTCGCCACTTGACAAGGTCATACACGGCCACCTCGTCGACGTGCCTGAACTCAATACCTCGTAAATTCCGTCCAGCGCGTCGGATGGCGGGATCCACTTGAGGTAGGCCAGATACGAACAGTGTTCCCGTTCTCCATCCGAGCGTTTCAAGTCGATTCTTGAGCGTGATCGTCTTGTGGCAGTACCACTTCAGACGCGGCACGACGCCTAGTCTCTGTTCTTTGAACTTCGTCGACAGTGCCACCCTCATTCCCATCTCGATGACTTTGCGGTTGAGCTTCGTACTGAAATCGCGCGGCTTTGGGCCGAAGGCGACGCCTCCTCCACGAAGCATAGGGCTCTGCCCATCTCCCAGACGTGCTTTCCCGGTGCCTTTCTGAGGCCGAATTTTCCTCCCGGACCCTCGGACCTCCCCTCGTGTCTTGGTATTGGCGCTCCCTTGGCGGAGAGAATCTAGATGGTGCACGGCACAGAGGTGCAGGATGTCGTGTCGGATGGGATGATTGAATACGGCTGGGTCAAGCGCGACCGCTTTGTCTCTTTCCTTCTTTCCCTGAAGGGATGATAATGTAAGGTAAACTGGCGCTGCAATATCGATGGCTAGCGCAGGGTTAGCGGGGGAGTATGTTGGTTAAGTGAGATAAATGAAAAGACCTTTGCATTCCTGGTCATGGGCAGGTACGGCTGAAGCGAACGTCCGTGCTAGACTAGGGATGAACTGCAGGCCTCGCGCTCTTCGTGCGCTCTTCAAGACCGGTGCACCACTTGCTTGGCGGGCTCCTTGCCACAAGGCTGAAAGCATTGCTTAGTGGAATGGAAAAGAGAACGCGCGCCAAAATTACCATAGTTGGAGCGTGGGAACTCTTTACCATCGCCACAGCCGTAGTGTGTGTGGTCACCACAAGCAAAGACCAGCAACACTCGAACCAACTCAGAGTGGGTAAGTACGTTCTTTCACTCGTTCTCTGTCCGTTCCTGGCAGTCGAGCATGCGAGCGTGGCGAAGTTTTGGTCGAAATTGCAGGGAAATGTGGTGGATGCGACTTGCGCTCCCTGGATGACGGCTCGTGACTATCGAACGAGGCTGATCCCAACTCGTTGCAGATCGCCCTTAACATCGGCAGCCCCCCTTACCAACAAAATGTCAACACCAAAGGCCGTTCAAACTTTCGGTAAAAAGAAGGTCCGCACTATGGAAACCACCATGTTGGCGGTTGCACTTACCTCGCATACCCCGTAGACTGCTACCGCGGTAGCGTATGCAAAGGAGGGCCGTGGCCTCATCCGTATCAACGGGTCTCCTATCAACCTTGTACAACCCGAAATACTCCGTTTCAAGATCTACGAGCCAGTTCTCGTCGCAGGAGAAGATTCCTTTGCACCTCTTGACATCCGGGTGCGTGCCAAGGGCGGAGGACACACATCGCAGGTGTATGCCATCCGTCAGGCTATCGCCAAAGCTGTTGTTGCATACTACTCCAAATACATCGATGCATACAGCGCCATGGAACTGAAGAAAAAGTTGGTTGCTTACGACCGTACGTTGTTGATCGCGGACCCCAGACGGATGGAACCGAAGAAGTTTGGTGGTGCTGGTGCCCGTGCTCGCAGGCAGAAGAGGTATGTCCACGTCCTCGTGTGGTTTCTCCGGCTCGTTTGCTCATCGATTCTCAAAGTTACCGGTGAAGACCGATTGTGCTCCTCCGGTGTCATCATCATGTTGCACTTTTGCCTCCATTTTATGTCATGATAGTATCCATGCAATAAAATGTATGAACAACGGATGTATGTATTGTGCGATCGGCTCGGACTCAGAGTAGGCGGGTTCGGCAATGACCGAAGGACAGACCGTAAGACTAGGTCACGTGCGAAAGGAAGATGCGGTCAATCTTAGCCACCTCGTAATGCGACCGAATCCAACATGGAGCTCTCGGAACCCTCCTCATCGCAACCCAGCACTCACCAGCAGAACATTCTCGTAAATGCAGAGGGCAAGCCATTGAAAATAAACTTACAGGCTGTTGAGCTCGAGGGTCGACCGAAACTAGTGAGAACTTTGAAGGTAGGCCAAGCTTGCCATAAATTGCTCGTTCCTTTGGTTCCATCTTCTTTGCATAGGGTTCCGGTGCGCTCGTCGTCAGCAACGCCAAGGAGGCTGCAATAATCCTAGTTGACTCCGCAACAGAAAGTGGCAAACGCCTCATCCGCACGTGGGGCCATGATGACAGCAAAGTGGTGCTTGAGCATACTTGGGTTCGGGCATCCGCAAACCTCGGTAGACCTTTGCTCGAGGCTGATAATTGGGGAGGCGCAATGACGGTGGACGATGGGAAGCCTGTCACTATTGACGGCGTTGTAGTAGACGAGGATGAACTCGAAGAAGTAGAGGCACTCGTCACAAAGTCAGCCATTGCATTATTTTACAACATCCTCTACTGATTCACGTTACAAGAAGTCCGCTGCCGACACCTAGGGTGACTCCAGTGGAACCCACGTCTCAACGGTCCGAGATCACTACCCAACCCTTAGACGTCACTCGATTGGCGTCGAAGCCCAGTACATCTACATCTAATGTCACGGAACAGTTGCCACCAGGGCTTCCAATAGCACAACCAACCGTAGTTAATCCAACCCCTTCAGATCAAACGAGGATGGCAACGAACCCCCACAACGACATACATCCACAACAAAGTCCTCCACTCCCACCCTCACCTGCTACACAATCATCACCCTACTTGCAGTCTACCATGTCCATGCAACCCCCCCAGTCTCAGAATACACATGCGTTCGCGCCATTTACTCCACAACACCCATACCCCCTTTCTCAGTCTCAAATGATGCCAACCCAACCATTTCCACACGCTGGCTTTCCTCCTTCCCAACTGCAGATAACTCACGCTCCCAGCCTACCTCACTCTCCGATGGCTTCTTCTCAACCCCCGGCAACGCAACCGGCACCCAATATGGATGTCATTGGCGCAAACCTCCAGAATCCGAATTTTGCTACGATAATGACTATAATGGAAGTCGTCCGTCACATGGATCAGTCTAGTTGGTTTGGCCAAAACCAGTTACCACCTTCGCAATTTTCGCAGCCATCAACCAATTTCAATACCTCTACATTCCCCGTGCAGCCACCAATTACATCCGGACCTCCACCTTCAGCTTCTGCCTTTCAATTGACTGGGAGGTTTGAGTCTCCGGGAGTTGACGTGTCTGTGCCCAGCTCTCAGGACTACCTCAGCGACGCTAATTCCTCTTCCTGGAAGCATGGCTCTGGTAGAAAAACGTCCGAGAGTCTCTCCGCGACACAAAAGTCTCTCGTCAAATCTACTCGTCGACCCTCAGACGAGATGTTGGCTCTATCAACATCCCGCAAGCGTGCTTCTACCGTCAACCCCGCTAACCCTCCGAAGCGGCCGCGTAAAGGCAAAGAGAGAGCAATCTCACCTTACTCCTCCGAACAATCCGAAGTTGATGAATCTATGGCCGTTTCTGAAAGCTCGTATCCGACAAACACTCCTAATTCTCCGCCTGAACGACTACTTAATATAGTTTCCCATAAAAAGCGCGGAGAGATATTTTTGTGCGAGTCTGGGCAACCACTTCGGTTCTTTGTACAAGTGGATCTTCATGGTCGGCACGCGGTGGTCGCAAACATCAAGGTTTGTGTGCTTGATATTTTTCTTTGAATGTTCGATATTGATGGTTTCGTTTCAATAGAAAAACAAGGGGAAAATCGTCAACAATATTGCAGACTCCGATTACTTGATCCTATCCCCTCGTTCGGATACCTTTCAGGGCCTTCTTAACGAAGCTACTGCTCTTGGCAAGTCTCCCATCTTGGCCGCCTTTGTGGCGGACTGTGTCGAGGAGGATGCTCTACTAGATGAAACAGACTATATCCTGGACTCCGTTGCTAAAGTTAAACCTGTAAAACGTGGCCGTCAGAATGTTTTTTCTATGCAGATCGAAACTTCGGAAACGTTTTCCCCACAGATCAAACGAGCAAAGCCTAGATCTTCTCCGGCCACCGGCGAGGGAAAGAGGTCTAAGGGGACTCCTTCAAAGCCTTTGACTCCCAATATTTCAAAGAAAAAGTCCACTCCGTCTAAACTTACCGTCGAAGCAAGGGAGGTTTCAACAGGATCGCGCTCCCCGACACCTCCTCCTGCATCAGCCCGCCGAGAGATGGGGAACGGGAGATACCTCTTCACTCCGGCGGAGGATGACTACATTCTCTGCTATGCGAAGCACCTCCTAAATCGCGACCCTACGATAACCAACAATGGATTGGTATCCAAATTATACCTGAAGGTAATTGCACCCCTGGTATATATGTATATCTAATTCACGCTGTTACTAGATGCCTCATCACACTGCCGCGTCTTGGGGAGCTCACATTCACGTTGACCAGAAACTCAAGGGAGCAGTTGAAGACGTCCGGAAGCGGGCCTACATTGCGAAGCGCAAACGTGATAGTGAAGCCACAACTCGGAATTTATCTCAAGGGCCCGTAAATGAAGGCACATCTTCCAAGGGTAACTTGGGCTCTGGCGGGACTAATGGTGATGTAACCATGCATTCAAGCGAAGCATCTCAAGAGAGCTTGGAGCGGCAAGATTTCGAGGTTATCACAAAGTTCTTTGCCTTGGGTGGAGGTGATGATGATAACGATGAGCGCGTGTGGCAGGAGTTGGAGAAACATGTATGTATATGTTATCGTATTCTGAGCTTTTCGGCTAACCGGTTGCATCACAGCGCCCGTGTAGGTCGTCTACATCATGGCCCGAGTATTATGCCGCCCACCAGCAGGAGGTGTATACCCGCATCGAGGAGATGATGAACGAGTAAGTTGGGGACTAGATTAGCTTGGTCACTATGCCGGGGTTGCCCACCTGTTGCATTTTTTTTCGTACTTTGGCAGTTATTTTGATACTAATGAACCAACCCCGGATGGTTTATGTCAGACAAACGTAGCAATCTATTCGGAGTGCTGTGTTTTGTGACGTACATCCCCCTCACTCTATTGAGGATGGAGATGGATCAAGACCAGGTTTGTGAAATATTGGTCGAGTCTTGAAAAACTTCTTGCGCTTCTCTTCCTTCCTCTCTTCTGTGTCCCCTACTATTTGTCCAGCATAGTCGAACGTAGCCATAGCTCCACCAACCACCGCACAGGAACCGACAGCTATGGGGAGGGAGCGTGCTATGAGAGGGTGAGCATAGGAATGGTATACTACGCATGTTGGAACGTACTTCGAATGCCCGCCAGGAACCCGGCTGCACATCCGCCAGCAAGCCCATTGAGTGCATCGTCTGTCTCTCGTTGATTCGCAACCACGGCCTCAGTGAACGCGAAGGCAGCGCCCATTGCGGCTGTTCAAACATGGCATGGTCTACAAAATACAAAAGCTGGAAAAGCTGAGACAACTAACCGAACGTTCCAATAGTACCTCCAGTGCGGGTCAGGAAACCTGCGGCACCAGCCGAGTGTGAAGCCAGCGCATTCTGCACAGCGCTGACGAACGCCCCAACCGCGCCTGCCTGAAGGCCTGTGGTAGTTGCGCGAGATAGAGGTGCTTTGGGCTCGTATGCGTCCTGAACGGGTTCCGATGTGGCCATGTGAAGTTGATGAAGAAAGCTCCGACTCTGCCAGTTCACTCGTAAAACGCGCTCTTTCCTTTTTCGGTTCCGATCGTACCGACTCGACCACCCCCCATGTCCATCGCGGCTGAGGCATCCTTCCATCCGTTCACGCTCAGTAAGACTTTCGACGTTTGTATATCCAGGATTCTTTGTAGTAGCGTCCGACTAAACTGGAATAGTTCGGATTCCTAGGCTCTACCCACTCGTTTGCTCATTTCCCTTGGGATGCATTATCTCTACGCACACTATGGGAGGGCGATAGGGATAAGCCTGAGCTGCAGGAGGACTGGAAGAGGATGATAAACCATTGGTCAGGAACCGTCGTTGTTGGTGGCTCCGACGCAGTCGCCGTCGTTTCGTTGAGCCGCCCAAACAATGGCTTCTGCGTAAAGGTGGCACAGGACGGCAGTCAAGTTGTATTCGGTGATCATTTGCAGTCGCTTCCTGGTTGACACTCCGCCTCCTAGGATCCGTTTCGTGCGGTTGCATGGGCATTATCAAATGAAGCGCCCTTCGACCCTTGGATAGTCTGTTCGCGAGGGCGTATGCTCTACGTGCTCGACCCTAAGGAAAAGAGTGTTATCGGGCAACTCAGGGGTCATGGCGGGGTAAGACATGCAGTAGTTTTGCAACGCTCTCTGCGTTCTTTGACAAGTCTGCCCAGGAAATCACCGCGATCGCGGTCCATCCTTCTTTCCCATATCTAGTGTGCACATGTTCGAGGGACTTTTCGGCGAGAATATATGACCTAACGATGACGCCGTGCAAAATCCCTAGAAACCCACATTGGCCCCCGTCGCATGCGCCTAGTCTTGGTGGCGCTGCACATGGTTTACAAGCGAGCGAGCCTGAAGGCGTTGGGATCGGACGTTGTGTGGTCGTCTTATGCGGCGGACCGTCCGGTGGGCACAACGCTGCAGTGCTAAATGCAGTAGGTAGTGTTAGAAAACCAAGTTATCTTTGCTCACCGTAGCCCAGTCGTTCCACCCAACCCATCCGTTGTTGGCAACCTGTGGAGTACGTCTGTATCCATCCGTGATCCATCCGTCTGAATCTCGTTTAAGCTCGACCGAGCTGTCAAAATCTGGTTTTTACCAAGAATGAGCGTCGACGAGATGGCGCGCGAAGATAAACCGCTCTTCAGCTCGACGCGCATTCATCAGGCGAGGATCACTTCGGTGAATTGGTGAGACACTAGCGTTGCAATCAGAAAAGGGGCAGCGTGTCGACACCTTACATAGGTTGAGCATCGACGTCCTTGCAACACACAGCGCGCCGGCGTTGATGCGCCGCAACGGGAAGAAGGATAATGTATACCTTGAGGACGGAACGATCGCGATCTGGAGTTGGCTTGGTTTTAATCGTTTCTTTCAGCCGCCGAAACCATCGAGAGTAATGAGAGGTTGTGCATCGGTACGAATCGAGTCACTCTCAATTTTGGACATTGAAGGATTGTTCTCTGCAGGACTATCAGGAAAGCTGTGAGCATCTTCATTCCAGGCCGAGCTGCTAAGCATGACATGATTGCTCTCTGAAAGCTTCATTCAAATTATTATCAGTTGCACCTATAAGTCAAGACACGTGCCATATCCAACTCGCACACACGCTCAGGAATAACTATGTGTTCGCCGTCACGCTCCCTGATCGGATACGACTTTACAATGTAACCGATTTTCAACCGCGACAACGTCCGCCCTTTCCACTCGACGAAGACAATAGAGATGGGATCGACAATCTGAGCCAAATGCACATAGATGATGAAGGAGACGACGAAGAGCAGATCGTTTCGCCGATAGTTACCCAGAGGCCAGCCCTGGCTCCGCCTCTCAGGGGGCAGGATATCGTCATCCCGGGTGCCGAGGACAAGTTGCAGGCTGCAGCACTCTGTTGTCACGGGTTGTCACTTATGGCGCTGGGAACTAAAGGGCGGGTGTGGATCTGGACAAGCGCAACAGAGTAGACTTCAGGCCTCGTTTTGCATTCGAGTACTACGTATAGAAAGTCCTCCACACGTGTGGAGGATCACCCCTTTCCATGAGCTACAAACAATTCATGAGATCTTTGCGTTTGAAAAGTCAAGCTCTGGATGAGCAGCTTGGAATTTCTTCAGTGCCTAGGAAAGTGAGAGTAAAGAAGCTGATCGCTACAAACAAGGGCACTCATACCTCCATCTTCTTTAACTCGTCCGAGGTAGGCTTGCCCATTTGCTGCAAGCAACTGGTTAGTCTCTATTAAAAGAACGATGGAAGCGAGAATACCTTCTGTTGGTTGTCAAACTTGACAGCATGAACATTAGATCGAACAATTGGACCGAAGGGATGGAATCCTACCATCATCTTCTCGACCATTCCCCTGAAAGAACGTCAACTTTGGAGAAGACATGCATATTCACAACACTCACCTGGTCTCACCGTCAAGATCACTTAATTTGCTGTTCTCCGGTTGAATCTTCCGCGTGTCGATCTTGGGGTGATGGGTCAGAATGTTCTCCCACCATTGTTGTTGATTGAGTTTCTCGAGGTGGATCAGGACAGACTGCTGATCCTCTATGGCGGTGATGAGATACTGATATTTAGGCGAAGCGACATAACATCTCTTACCCAACGTCCAAGTGCTATCCTCGAGTTTGATCTCCTTGCAAAGCTCGCCGTCCAGGATCTTGTCTTTCCCTTTGATCCCAAGGCTGAGCTTCTTCTTTCCAATGACGACTGTGAGGTCCCTAGCGCGCGTTCCCTTTGGAACAGGAATGACGATATCTACTTCGCCTAGTTCCTGCCTCCAGGTGAATGGAAGAGCTAAGTCGCAATGATATGTATATATGATCAGAAGATTGATGAATTGAGGCTCGTCCTACCAGCCTGTTCTGCTGCTTCACGCTCCCTATCAGCCTTGTCCTTGGCTTCCTTTTCTTCCTTTGAGAGCTTGTCATATTCATCGTCGGACATGGTGACAATCAGAAGGTAAGATTATCTACACGTGACTGGAGGACTCTGTTTACGCTTGTGTATGACGCCCAGCTCTGCCTTGCGAACTACTAAAGGTTTGAGCCCCTCCTTGAAGTCGACCATCATCCACTCCTCTTGTGGTCGTGTACGCCTCTCGTCGTTCACGGTCATTTCCCAACCTGATGGACGCAAATAACCCCTGGACTGACTTTGAGGTAGGCGTCAGTCATCATGGATCTTTACTGCGTCATTTATTAATTTATTAATGCCTCTTAGAATTTGCGCCATACGGTCAAGCACAATACCGTCGATAAACTCAAACAAATCTTGACGGGCTTCAATGACCAGTGTCAAACCGCCTTCTCCAAGTCTGGAAAGAAGCAGGAGCTGATTGATAGAATCGTCCACCAAGTGGACACCTGGAGGCAGGCTAATAACGTAGAGAAATGGATGAAAGCTCAAGCCATCCTCTACCAGGTCCGTACTTCCGGAGTGTGAGTCAAATGTACTTTTGTCGTCCCTATGCCACCAGCGAGCATGTGGCATCGTCATTTTAGCGGTGCATACTGCAAACCTTGTTTCTCCGAGTCGTGGGCATGTTATTGACAGGCCACTCTTCAGGTATACTCAGATTCGGTCGACTAGCTCGGTAGTCCAGCCCGTTCAGACGGTGACTCCCACATATGGCACTACCCCAGCATTCACTGCGACCTCGACCGGACGTTTCGATCCCTACGCGCCGCCACGAGCGCCACCCCCACCAGTAAGCGCGGCTGCTACGGGTGTCTCTAAACCTGGTAAGATATGATACAATATTTGGGCCACTTGTATTGAGCAGTGTCCAGCTATGCGCTTCAAACCGTCCCCTTTCTTCCGCATCGATCAGTCGGTGTCTGGAATCGTGGAGTGTCCAGGTTCGGTACCCACTTACGGCGTCTTTCACGTCATTGATTACGAGGCAGAGTCTACGAGCTCGACTGATCGAAAACAACAAAGCCTTACCTTCACTCTCAACAGCGAACAAACTACGAGGCTTAATTCTGCTAGGCAGGTTGATAGGTTTGCTTGAAACACCATGCGCTCATCACTCCACAGTCCCAAATATCAGCTTCGGTTGTATTGCACTACTTCTACTTTTTATAGTCCCAACCCAACAGTTTTCAGGCCACCTGGTGGCCCTTGTCCCATTGAATTCCCACCGACCTGCGAAGTGCGAGTGAATGGAACAGCAATTCAGGCCAATTTGAAGGGACTCAAAAAGAAACCAGGCACTGCACCGCCGGCGGATCTTGGTAGAATGGTTCGAACGAATGGCCAGAACCGCGTTGAAATGGTATATGTGAATAGCCAGCAACCTGTTCAGCCAAAAGTGAGCAATTCTATGGCAAACAAGATCACTTTCTGATATACAGACAGAAATTTTATATGACAGTGTTCCTTGTCGAAGTGACCACAGTTGAGCAACTGGTGGACAAGTTGAAAAAGGGCAAATATCGCAGTAGCCAAGACGTCCTAGGACAGAGTAGGTCCTTTGTTTGATTATTTCTTTAGCCAAGCTCATGTCTCGTAATAGTGTTCAGGCCGTCGAACGATGACGATGAAATAGTTGCAGGTCCACAGAAGATGTCCCTGAAATGCCCGGTATGTCAGGGTAGTCAAAATCTTCGTGCGGGATGCCAACGCATGTATTTTTTTTTTCCACAGTTAAGTTTTGTGCGCGTTCAGACCCCCTGTAGATCGACGCTGTGCGTTCACCCACAGTGCTTTGATGCGACGTCATGGTTTTCCTGTATGGAACAAACGACTACTTGGCTTTGTCCGGTGTGCGAGAAGGTTCTCAATCCTGATGATCTAATCATTGATGGGTATGCGTCTATGTCGCTCGATGTCAACCCCTTTTCAAGTTCGCCTTTTTACCCCCCCGTTTTCTCAGGTACTTTGACCAAATCCTGAAGGAAACATCTGAAGACGTAGACGATGTGGTGGTCGAGAACGATGGCGAGTGGCATACAATTGATGACAAATTTGCATCTCCAGGGTGGCGGGCAACTCATCCTGCGGTTGCATCGCAACGACCTTCGCCACCCCGAGAATCGTCGCCTGGATCTGTAGATGAAGAGGCAGATGCAAAGGCTGTCGTGAAGAAACAAGTTGAAATACTCGTTCTAGATTCAGACGACGACGAAGACGAAGGCCAGGTGAAACGCGAGCTGTCGGTTTCCTATAGTATTGGGTCGAGTTCGGTTCCCAAGGCAGTTCCTCTACCTCCGATGCCTATTGCACACCCGGAAGACGTAATCGACCTTACCGCAGACTCTGAGGACGAACAACCAAGGACACAATCCTCTTCGCAGTCACAAGCACAGCCAGCTCAGCCTCCACGACCCTTGGTGGAGAAGCGGAAGGCGCCTTCGAGCGCGCCGTCGCCAACTGAGCAAATCTGGAAGAAGTCGCGAGTAGATGGCCTGGTGACCAACGCGCAGTCAGTTGCCGGTGCACTTCCACCTATCTCCCCAGCAGGTGGGACACCACGGTCATCGATGCCCTGTGGGACTGCAGGGCAGCTTCCCCAGACGACATACCCGCTGCCTCCATTGCGTCTCCCCCCCACGGCGTATGTAGCACAAGGAGGAGGAGGAGGGGGATATATTTCGCCTGTCGGGGCACCATCCGGGAAGGACAACAACCGTGGAGGATATGAGCAATACAATGGGAATTATAATTATGCTGGTGGATTACCACGCCCTAATGTTTGGCAATAGTAGGGGACATATGTATGGATAGCGGTACAGATACTACATAATACAGTCTGCTAATTGGTGGCATCATGGTCGGGTCGGGTACGGATGGGAGCGTGGCGACGTTCCTATTGGTGGATGCAAGCGGCGGCATCGGTCGAGAGCGTGGGAATATTATCGCTCCGGAAATACCCGTCGAGTGTCAAAAACGCGAACTTTTCTGGTCATCTCTTCTCATTCTCCATCACCTTCCATCTCCCCACTCAGCTTGCAAAAATGTCGGAAACAAAAAAGGTCAAGACTCCTCAGGAGTTCATGAGTGCGTCTCTCGTCGCCGTCCTTCTCTTCGTCCTCGTCCTCACTCATTCTTCCAGTTGACTTCCTCATGGGTGGTGTCTCAGCTGTAAGCACAGCACTGCCTTTTTTTCACCTGCTTCGTGCTCACCCTCTATTTTCTAGGCCGTCGCCAAGACGTCGGCTGCACCCATCGAGCGTATCAAGCTGTTGGTGCAGAACCAGGATGAGATGGTGCGTTGCTTGCCTACACTGTCCTGCACCGTACTCACCTGGTGTCCAGATCAAGCAAGGCCGTCTTGCCACCCCGTACAAGGGTGTCACGGATGCCTTCGCTCGCACGTACAAGGAAGAGGGTCTCGTCTCGCTATGGCGTGGAAACACCGCCAACGTCATCCGTTACTTCCCTACGCAGGCTTTGAACTTTGCCTTCAGTATGCTGTTCGTTTGCTTCTTTTTTTCGTCGCTAATATTTTTTCAACCTACAGAGGACTATTTCAAGTCGCTTTTCGGTTTCAAAAAGTCAGAGGGATACTGGAGGTGGTTCGCTGGTAACGTCGCCTCAGGTGGTGCTGCCGGCGCTTCATCGCTTCTCTTCGTGTACTCGCTCGACTACGCCCGAACCCGACTTGCCAACGATGCGAAGTCTGCCAAGGGCGGAGGAGCACGTCAATTCAATGGCCTCTTGGATGTGTACAAGAAGACCCTTGCATCGGATGGTATTGCCGGTCTATACCGTGGCTTCGTTCCCTCGGTGGTTGGCATTATTGTTTACCGTGGTCTCTACTTTGGTGTTTATGACTCTCTCAGTATGTCATTTTTTCCTTCTGTTGGATAGGTATTGACGATCCGCAGAGCCTGTTGTTCTCGTGGGAGCTCTTGAGGGCTCGTTCTTGGCTTCTTTCTTGCTTGGATGGGGTGTCACGATTGGTGCCGGTCTTGCGTCGTACCCTCTGGATACTATTCGGTTGGTGTTTCTTCTTTATCGGTTCACACGTTTTTGACCTTCTTTTCAGTCGTCGTATGATGATGACCTCGGGTGCTGGCGTTCACTACAAGTCAATGTTTGATGCTGGCTCGCAGATCATTGCCAAGGAGGGTACCAAATCATTGTTCAAGGGTGCCGGTGCCAACATTCTGCGTGGCGTTGCTGGTGCAGGTGTGTTGTCGCTATATGACAAGCTCCAACAGGTCATGTTCGGTAAGGTCTACTCCGGTGGATCTGGTTAAATGGTCGTGTTGGATGTCCCCTGGGCTTTGGCTCTGTCCCCTCCTTTTATCTGCGGTACTACATATCTCGATAGACTTGTTTTTATTCCCCTATTCCATTGGCTTTGCCATTAGAGTATGCACAAATCTTACATGCTCTTGCACGAGTAGGATTTCTACCGTCGTACAGCAAATACGGTGTGAGTTTGCAAATCGATTTGTAGTTGTCGACTTCGCAGTGTCATCCTCATGAGATGCTTTCAAACATGGTCAGTTAGGCGTAGCAGTCACCGTGTTCTGTTGCTCTGCAGCTGGCGGCGTAGCTTTGCAAAGTCTACGCAGTTCGTCCTACGTCCATACCAGCAATCCTGTCTGGACGCTTGTCATACCGCGCTGCGTGCAGGAACCACTCGTATCGGTGTTTCCCTACCTACAGGCGCAGGCAAAACCGCAATTTTCACCACCCTCCTTTCGCAAATCTCATCTCTGAAACCATCTCAAGCTGCTAGTTCGTTGATCATCGTCAATAGCGTGGAACTTGCGCGTCAAGCAGCCGCCCAAGCAAAACAAACTTACCCCAATTGGACCGTTGAGCTCGAACAAGGCGTCAGCCATCGAGCAAGCGGGCGTGCGGATGTGTGAGTACTGGCATCATTCGTGGGATCTCACCAGTGAGATTATGCAGGACCGTGGCGACGTACCAGACACTCCTCCAGCCACAGCGACTAGCGAAATTTCGACCAGAGAACTTGAAGGCAGTAATCGTGGACGAGGCACATCATGCTGCGGCACCTTCGTACGCCATCACTTACCTTACACTGACGTGCGATATCAATATGACTCCCTAGCTATCGTCGGATACTCTCTCATTTTCATGCTGACATCAAGAACCCCGATCCACACTTCGTACCATACTCATATTCCGTCCCCATTATTGGGTTTTCGGCTACGTTCAGCCGTCATGATGGTCTTGCACTCGGCTCGGTATTCGAGGAAATTGTCTATCACCGCGACTTCCTTGACATGATCAAGGAGCAATGGCAAGCCTATCTGTATCCTGTATTTGCAAGTCATCTAAATCTGTGGATAGGTTATGTGACGTGCGATTCACATCAGTCAAAGCAAGTATCGATTTGCAAGGTGTCACTATCAACTCTAGGACAGGAGACTTCAATGCTTCTAGTCTCGCACACATCATAAACACCGAGACCGTCAATAACCTTGTCGTGCAAGCATGGATGGACCGCGCGTGTACGTGTCTCGAGAGCCAGAACCGACAGTACTTGTTCACCTGAGCATCCCAGCTGAACGCAAGTCGACGCTGGTGTTTTGCGTTAACCTGGCTCATGTCAGACAGCTCACAGCAGCTTTTCGAGAGTTCGGAGTCGACGCTCGCCACCTACACTCTAATACACCAGCAAACGAGCGACGAACGTTGATTACGGATTTCAAGGCTGGACGCTATCCTGTTCTAGTCAATTGTGGTATGTCGTGCGGAACTTCTGTAGCATATGATTCAGTGGAATACTAATATGGATTCATAGCAATCTTGACGGAAGGCGCGGATATTCCGAACGTGGATTGCATTGTGATCTGCCGTCCTACGCGGTCCCGGAATGTATATGCACAGATGGTACGTTCCAAGTAGGCTTTTTGCTTAATTTTTGCTTAATTTTTGGTTTCTCGCTGTAGATTGGCAGAGGCATGCGACAGTCTCCAGAAAGCGGAAAACTTGACTGCCGCATCATTGACTTTGTAGAGTCGACTTCTCGTATTTCGGGTGTTGTCTCGATTCCAACCCTCCTTGGTCTGGATCCTGGAGAAACTATCGACGGTCAGTATTCACAGATTATTCGTTGGTCACCGAATGCTCATCGGTGAGATAGACGCTAGCATCGCCGATCTGAGAGCCAAAGTGGAATCCATACGTTCTGGAGACATGAACAAGATCCCGGTCGAATCAGATTACCACAATGCCATACCTGAGCCTACTTTCATCACTTACCTTGACTACGACGATCCGTTGGCGATGGTTGACAGCTTTTCTGGGGCGCCTCACATTTCGAAGCTGAGCCCAAACGCATGGGTTGGGTGTGGTTCAAATATCCATGTCCTCGAATGTCTCGGGAAGGGTTATGTACGGATTGAGCCTAATCCCGAAGGCGAAGGTGATCGCTCACTACACAATGTTGGCGTCAAGGGCACTGATCGAGAATGCAGAGTGCTTCCGAGCTACGTACACCGAGGCGACTATGCACTTTTCTTCGGCTAGACAGTTGAAGGTGTCACCTTTCATGCGAAAACGGTTAATATCGACTGCAAACACGCTATCGGACGCACTGAGGGCCTGCGATACTTATGCAACACAGAAAGTGCTCCGTGGACCGTTGGCTTTAAGGTGCGGATCCTCGTGGACGTTCGACGAACTAGCTGACTCGCAATAGTTTACGTCGCGGTGCTAGGTGGCGACGCGCTCCGGCCACAGAGAGCCAGAAGATGTTCATAAAGAAGAGGATAGGGAAACGTGCAACAGATCGAGCAAGTGTCGAGGCCATGGAGAACCTTACGAAAGGGGAGGCCGCTAACATCATCACGCGTCTAAAGCACGGGGCTCAGGTATAACGTTTCCTCCCCAGATCGTCTGGTACTGATAATCACTCAGGCATATTATGAGAGAAAGTTGAAGGAGGACCGCAGGGAATCACAAATCGCAGAGAAAGAGAGACTACGGATAGCCCGAAGCACCGTGCGAGTCGGCCCTCTGGATCAATGTTGATATACTAGAAATCAGATAATGCAATAATGTAGTCATATGGGCTTCAAAGAGGATAATGATGGTGACACCGCCTGCGGACTCTGCAAAGTCAGAATTGCTGCCTTCTGAGCGATGTCGAAAGCCCTCGATAAAGCCGATGGACTGTTGAACACATGGGGGTCTCGAGCGATAACGGCTAGTAGCGCTCCAACGAGCGAGTCTCCTGCCCCAGTGGTATTTAAGGCTGCATCCCGTGTTATTGGGAGAGGAGGGAAATGCTGGACAACCACCATCTCATCCGAGGTCGGGGAGGGGGCAACGATGCGTCGACGATGTGGGTCGCTGCGTTGCGCTGCCCAGGCACTTGCTTCTGATCGGTTGAGTCGCATGACGACCAACACACCTAGCTCCCCACACTTGACCACAATGTGTTGAAAGAAAGGCAAGAGACGAATGGCCATCTGGACGACGCCTCTGTCGGCCGCGAATGACAACGTACCCAGGTCTGGCGCCGTGTCCGTGACCTTTGTCTTCGTCAACTGCATCAAGTCGGTGCGGAATTGAGACCCCAGCCCGAAGCTATCAATCGCACTCCACCAACGTTCATGAGAGGTGAGGCCGGATGAGTTGTGGGCATTCTGATACATATGGGCAAGTTCGACCAAATTCGGCGAGACGAATGATAATACCGATCGGGTGGACTTCGTGAGATTTGCGGCTATTGCGGGGAAAATACGCGGGGCCTTCACGACAGAGGTTGGCTCACTGGTTTGGGTTGGCAAGAAAGAACGAAACCGGATGCAGGCAAGACTTACAAGAACGCTGAACGAGGCTAGGTAAGTAAAAGAACTCTCAAAAATCAAATAACATACTCTGAATATCCAGCTCCAGACACTGCGTCACAACACTGGTCAATAAATCCGAGGAAGCATTACCATCGAGGGCAAGCAGCCGAGGGCGGTGGTCACGGATAATCGCAAGTATCTGTGACAATTAGTGGCAAACCACGAACGTCCGACCGAAGTTGTGCTTACTTGATCGGCTTCCCATGCGTGTGGAAGGACCATGTCCGAAACACCGCATTGTAGCTCGCCTTGCGAATCAAGAAGCAGATTGCAAACAGCGCTTTGTCGGCCGGGAATGGACACCAATCCATCTGTTCGCATTCCGAGCGATTGGGTCATAGAACTGATCATTTTTCCAAATTCATCGTCGCCAATCGGGGCGACAAGCAGTGTCGTACTGTCCCTCTTGGTTGATCCAGAAGTCACCCTATGGGCTGCCTCGGCAATGTTGCGAGCCACACCGCCTAAGGACACAGACACCTTTCCGGGATAGGTGCTTTTTTTATCAGGACTGACAAGCATCTCGACTTTCGAAGTGATGTCCACTGCGGCGCATCCGACGACAACCACAGTTGCTTTCTGGCCAACAGGAGTGACATCGTCCCCTGCCGCACTCTTAAAGCCGTACTGAATCTGCTCGGATTTTGGAATGTGTGATGAAGAACTCGCGCAGAGATTAAAGTACTGATGTGTTGCGCCCATTAGAATCATGTGTAGGTTCGGTATGCAACTCACATTTTTCTCGTTCCGGGATTCGTTTGCAACCTTGGCATATTCCACAGCGATTTGTCCGCCTGGTGTCTCGTAGTATATGTCCCGAGACAAGCAGTCAATCAAGGAGAGTTACTCACCGACGAGGGCAGTGTTTTGGACTAGGGCGATATCTAACAAGAGCGATGAATATCAAACCCTGGGATACTTGCGATACTTGGCTTACTGCTCTCCAAGGACTTTCCATCCGTGAGCTCTCCGACACGCCTAAGAAGCCATGGTGTTACTTCCTTGCCCGACCTTGATACACCGGTCTCCTCCGACTCCCTTAGAGCAGTTTCGATAGCTCCCTGCAACAAAGTGCCATGGGCTTCGTATTTCTCTGGGATAGGGACGGCAAATAGAACACCATTCGACATTCCAAGCTGGCTTTGTATATCTATCAATTGACAATTATCAGACACTTGAACATGGACCGAATGATGCCCTCACGAAGAATCCTAGCAGCAGTCTCAGGGTCATTAATACTCCACGGGGACTGTAAAGCTTGCCTCAGTATCATGACCATACATATGATAACCCTCGACAAACCTTGAAACCACTTTTACGTGTGTAGAAAGCAGGGAAATCATTCGACTCAGCATATGATACAACAGGTACGCCAAGGGTTTCCTGCTGCGAGTCAACACCTGGTAAGCATATCCCAGTATGAGACGCACGAGATACTCGAGAGTCCTATAAATAAACATCAATACGGAGGATAAACGACATAAACAAATTTTGACGTACTTCCCAATGTCCAGGATTGACTTGACTCCGGCTGAAACTAAACCCACGGGACAACGAGAAAGCTCGTGCAAATCAGCTGAGACATCCATGGCTACCAGGGACGATCAAATCAATCGACATGAGGGAGGTGTGCAAGATGAAACGTACTTGTCTCTCCCCCGCGATGTACACCACCAAGGCTGTAAATGTATGAGTGCCAGAACTAATTGCGCCTGCGTCCTTCTCACCCTCCAGTGGCAAAAATCTGAATGATGCAGTAAGCCAAGGGCACCAGAATCCGACATTAAGATTCATGCCTTGATGCCCGCCAGCGCAGCAAATATCAGTGTTGAACTACACGTAGTACCACCGTCTTTCCTGGAGGCTATGGCGGCGGCGATGTCCCTCCTGGACAACTTTACTGGATCCATGCTTCGATTTGCGAGTCGTGCTAGCTCGGCGGGTTGAAGACCGACTTTAACACGACCCTCTATGAGGCCTATCGTGGCAGGGATACTCCCGGTGGACCTGACAATGTCCTCCAGTGACCGTGCCATTTCTAAGGAAGTGGGGTACGGTATCCCATGGGTAATTATCGTGGACTCGAGCGCTACCACTGGACGGCTGCGTCCCAAAGCATCCTGGACTTCTGGATGCACGTCAATGGGAACACCGTGCGATGAATAGCGGTGAGGGAGAGAGAGCGGACGGCATCGAGCAGACCGAGAGATATGCTCGACAAATATGGGTACACGCCGGCGATGGCCTGTCGCAAACATGTGGAATGCCAATCAGGTCAGCTTGGAGTCACAAGGTCAAAACGAGGACGATGTGTTCAAGTTACGGCCAACTTTATTTCGATGATTCAACGAATTACGTAGTAAACTTTTACCGCTGATATCTTTATCAATATCAACAATGTCATACCCGAATACATCAGTCGCAGCAAGAGAGGAATGGGAGGGAGGCACGTGTGTCTTGACCTACGAACCCCTCGATGTAGACGCAATCATGCGTTTGGTGAGGGACGACAGTGCTGGTGCGACAGCCGTCTTCATTGGGACCACCCGGAACTCCTTCAAAGGTATATATGACCAGTCTATCTATCGGGGTCATCATTAACATGCCATGTAAATAACACGACAGGCAGAGTAGTGACACGTCTAGAGTACCAAGCGTACAGCAAGCTGGCCATTAAAACGATGGTGCAAATCCTCCAGGATGCTCATCAAGCAGCGTCTCGATCAACATGCCAACCGCACTTTCATAACATCCCCCCTCTCATATCCTGCACCGTCCACCATCGCCTAGGAGTTGTTCCAGTCGGCGAACCATCAATAGTCATTGCGGTATCGTCGCCTCATCGCAAGGAAGCTTTCGTGGCATGCGAGCGCATACTCGAGGACGTGAAGGACAAAGCACAGATCTGGAAGAGGGAGTACTATGAAGGAATGAAGGACGAAGAGGCGGAATGGAAATCAAATAATTGTTGATCGGGAAAGATATGCACTGTTTAGAGAGAGTAACGCTGGCCATAAGGCATCACCTGATCAATTTATTCCACTTTCCACTTTGTGTTCACGTCATCGCCGTCAGGGCTAACGATGAGCTCTACAGACCACAAAAGTAGGGTAAACATGACATTTGCCCAACGCCACCATACTTGGGATGCGGGGTCCAAAACTGGAGACATTTCGAAACATTAGCCTTGGAATAATAAATAAATGAGGAACGCACGCAGCAAATGTGAATACACCATGACGAATATTAGCTGTCTGTATGTCAGCAGGAAACGTGTCAACGTCGACGTCTACCAGGCATATCAACGGTCAGTTGTGCACGGATGCGAGATTTCTAGGCTCATACAGGTCTTCCATCCCAGCCATCAATTGCCGAGTCATCAGACTCCCAAGCATCTGCACCGATCGTAGGAAGTATGCGTGAGGCAAATTGAAGAATGGACAGTCGATAAAATAGCGCAATGAGCACAGGCTTTGGGAGGGTATTCGCAATGAAATTGACAAGCGTTTGAAGATGGGGAAGGATATTGGATAAAAGGGGTGCACTGTAGGGTTGTTGTATTCATTACGTGGTGTACGTGCGCGCGAGAAGCGTGACATACTACGAGGATGCCGGATCCGAGAAGGATGTCTGATCGAAGCCACATAACCAGATATTATAGGCCAGGAACAAAGAGAGCATCGATGATTCTATGATGTTTGTCCTGCCGAGACGGAAGCCGATCACCGTCAAGAAGAGGAACGCGGTCAATGCTACACCTAACAGAGTGGAAGAGAGTGGCGAGGTAGCTGCAGCAGGATATGCCTGGGTGGTCGGAGATGAGCGAGGGTAAAAGGAGACAGACGGACGACCGACCACGACTATCCACCAGGCTGCAACTACATATGCTGCCGCAGATGCAATAAGGATGCCAAACTGATAACCTTCTGCCTCATTTGCTAGCTCTTTCCCGACCTGACCGACTTTCTGCGCGCAGAGCAGGCTAGAGAGACCTTCCATGGCCACGTAAATTGGCCCAGAGAACGTTAAAAATTTTCCCCACCAAGCGACTGCGGTGGCAAGTGCTGGGTGAACAGATTGGGAAAAGGCATTGAAAGACACAAGAAGAAGGAAAGAGTGCATGGGAACCTGCATGACCGAGAGTAGCTGGGAACCCCAGAGAAGGATGAGTGTGCCATGAATGAACCCATGTGCGGAAAGAAGAAGCGACAGCAGAAGGAAAGCGGGGGTGGAGAGCGTTGCGAGGGTCAAAGGAAGGTAAAGCAGTATCTGCAGCGCGGTAGACAACCTAGAGGGACGGGTGACTCAGGCCCTGGTCGGGTACGGACTCGGAGTACCGAGGAAATGTACATACCTCGCCGTGTTGGACAACGCACTCCACAGTATCCAAGGACTCATCCCGCTCGTCGACTCGGATGGGTTCCTCGTTCACTCAGAGATCTGGCCACGCGCGTTCAAGTCGACGTTACAAGTTGCGTACCGAGTCACATGGTTACCACACAGCAACTTACGACAACAAGGCATAAACATAAAATACAGTACACCGACTACTACACGACTTAAATCGACAGTTGTAGTGCGGTATCTCTGAGCTGTGTGGGTTTCAGCGTGTTCCTCGCTGGGCTAAGAAGACCCTTCGCAGCCGCAAACTCCGTTCCACGGTTAAGGGCAGCAGGGTCAGACGGCGAAACATAAAACCTGTCAACGATGGGTATCTGTAAAACATTCATCTTCGGAGTGATCACGACCATGTTGTTGGTTCGTATTTCCATCCAGTCAGCTAGAGTGAACATTGAGTCTGAATAGTCATGTCAGCATGTGTTTGCGTACCTTTCTCAAAGGTTAGCGGTTCACTAGCAATCTAAAAAGGATCAGGAGATGTGAAACGTAAGTCACGGGAACGAACCATGATGATGTTTTCTCGTTTGTCCGCCTTGGTCATTTTGTAGTGACCGCCTTGCATGTACTCGCTAAAGGTCGTGCCGGAAGAAAACCACTGCGAATGTTCTTAGGTCATATGAAGGATCACTCTAGAGACGTCCTTTACCAGTGAAGCAGCTTCATCGTGACGAGACGAGATATATCGGGTCGCAACGACACTCTCACCGTCGGTAACACAAAAGTTCATGAGACTAGGCTGAGTATAGGTTAGCTCGGTGTGCATCATTCGTAGGAGAACCATACTTCGACTATTCCCGCAAGATCAGCGTAGTTGTTGAGAGTAGCAATGGTGTCCAGCATCGCTCGTTGCAGTGTTTGAGAAGTAAATGATTTTGCTTTCGCGTCGGGCAGCTGAGAACATTCAGGGACCGTTTGGGATTGGCTATCTAATATAGGATGTTCACCTTGGACAGAAACAAGGCAAACGCCCACTCTGAATCTACGATCGCTTAGCAAGCAGGTTTCCATAACCAGGATGAACAGCATACCGGTATTTCCCTGCACTACGTTAAATATTTCATCCGATAGGTTTGCTTGTAGCTTCCGTTTGATCAAATGAAATTCCGCTATCCCACCGTTATGCATGAACTAGTTTTTTTTACCACTGTGAATTGTGTTTTTGCAGCCAGATCACAGTAAGGCTCACCATGATGTTTCCGAAAACGAAGGGATGGCAATTGTCTAACGATAGAGAGCCCTCGGTCGTTGCTCTCACGTGGGCACTGGACACATCAGAGTCCAAGAAAGGTACAGGTATCTTTAGCGTCTACGCACAACACGAGGGGGGACTTGATCTTCTCTGCCAATCGTGTCAGATTGGCATTGTTCCAAGCCTGTTTTGGTGTCAGTCGAGACTCGCAGGCTATGGTGGACTAAGTTACCGGTGTCACGGAAGTGAATATGCAAGGTTGGCTTCCAAGTTCTTCGTCGTGGACGGTGTCATACCAGCCTGCAACAAGAGCACTTAGTGGGGTGTCATGTGATGGCCGTGTCGAAACGCACCGACGCCGAAACCGTCTCCATTTATGGGTCTCCGATGGTCCAAGCGCAGTCTCGAATCGAAGGCTTGGTTTATGATAGAGTGACAAGGGCGTGTCAAGAGCTATGGATGCTCGGAGACTGGTGCTAGTACGAGTGCAACACGGGTGCTCACATGTGACAATTGAACGGGCGACGTGCCCTTGTAAATAACGAAACGACACATGGATTATCTCTCAAGGCAGGAAGTGCTGGTCAAGAAACAAGAAAGATAATGATGGCATTTTCTTTGTCGTGACTCGTGTATTGTCGAAACTATCATGTCAAATTACGTCTTGTGCTCATCCGGATCGGGAATCGGATTCCATGTGTCCGCGGACCTAAAAGTACAAGTACAGACAGAGTACACATACATTCGCGTGGGTTCTGCCTTTCGTCACCTGAATTCAGCAGGCCTCTGCGCAGGGTCCCCACCCGCTTCATCATATACGAGACCGGCCACGCGGAGGGCAAGATCTGTGCAATCAAATGCGTATTTGACCTTTGATCCAGAACAAATCTCTTACCAACAGCCTGATCCGGCCCTCCTGCTTCCGCATACACCCTGACCACGTCCTCCGTACCACTCGGTCGAACGAACGAACGGCCACCCGTCTTTTGCACAAGCTGATCAATTTTTGCTTGAAGACCGAGGGGTCGCACCAAGCGGCGCTCCGCATCCTCCGTGACAAAGGCATTCCTGTCTCCCACTTTGACTTTAACCAGTCGATTTGGAAGATCCGAGTACAGCTTATCCCACGCTTCCACGGTATATGACATGCGGTAGAGTGCGGCCTCAACGAGGAGCATGTCAGAAAGGGCATCGCCAACGGTTTGGTTGATGACATCAATTACGTCTTTCAGACAGTCGAGTGCGGTCGCTTGCGTAGCCGTGGTTGTTTCGTGTGAGGCAATCCTACGTTGAGCAGACGACGAGAACAAGACAGTTCCATGGCCGTTAGCTTCAAAGTACACTCCGATGTCGTATCTTTCAGCCGCGGCGTGATGCAAATGCTTGACCCCAGTTGGCACACATGTCACAGGAAGCCTCTGCGTAGAGTTGAATTTCAGGTGGCTCCATTGCAACGTAGTCACGTACCTCCGACAAGTATTTAGTGGAACTTCCGTTTGCGTACGCCGTCTGGACGACACCGACTTTGATCTTCTCTTTGGTATCTTCGAGACCAGCATCCTTGACAAGTTTGACGATAAAGCTGGCCACCAACGTAGTAATCTTGTCCCCATCGAGCATGTGGAACTTTCCGCCATCATCCAGGTAGTAATAGATCAGGCGATCAGCATCACCATCCACACTACATCCGCGCTCCCCGGGTCTCAACTGCGACGCAAGCGATGGCGGTAACTTTTGGTTGACCTTGACGTAGTCGGCACCACATTCCTTATTGAGTTTCTCCGCATTCTCGATGGACGTGTTATTCAACTCGAGAGTCAGAGACTTGCCGAGGAAGTCATTGAGCGTTTTTGCAGCTGGAGCTCCAACGCCGTTTGCACAATCTATCAACAGGTGGGCCGGGGTATTTCTGTCTGCCTGTACAATAAGTCAGCCATCGGGTGCACATGATCAAGGGCAAAAGCGAACGAGAAGCTTTTTGAAGGCATTGCTTAGCTTGACATAATAACTTTCTATTAATTTGTTCACGTTCCACTCTTGCGTCGTGGTATTGATGGTGTCTACCAAGTAGTGGAGGATAGGCGTCGTAGTAATACCGGCATCCGTGGCGATGGCACCCATAGCAGCGAGGCCCATACGGAGTGCTGAAACGAGCTTTGGACCAGACGCGCGCGTATCGCACGCATATACGACTCTGGCTGGTGTGTCCAGTGGTATTTGCTTGGATTGAACAAAATTCTCGAGAATCGGGAAAAACGCATCGGGTGATGACGCGTTTGCGAAGTCGGTAGCGTGCGATTCCCAAGAGGTATCTAGCATTTCACCGCGAGGGTCAACAAGCTTGACACCATTGTCCTGCGCGAGGACTGGGATTGAGATATATCCAGACGGTCGAAAGAAGGATCAGACGTACTTCCGCTGGGTTGTGCGAAGCAGTGATCATCACGCCGATGATCTTACCATCGCACGACATGCTCCTCAAAGCTGCTAGAATCCCAACCTTGAAGAGAACGGATTCGAGCTTGTTCCCCCTAGATTCCGCTCTAATGAGATCTAATGAGGTGATAGCTACCTTGCACGTACAAGGTTCTGAAACCCGCTGTTCCATATGAAAACTTGTCACCATCTTTTATCGGATATTCCTCCAATCCCCTTCTGAGCTCGCGTTCGAAATCAGAAAGTGCAGGCATAGTACTTGAGCGAACGATTGAAACAACTTGTAGGTAGTTATCTACTACGGTTCACGTGATTTGCAAATCACACACACTGCGGTTGTGATGTAATCACCCTGGACTAAACTACCATGCCCAAGTCAACTGCCCAGATTCTACTAGAAAGGGCGGACAAGAAGGCCAACTCGTCTACAGGGTGGTTTTCTTCGTCATCCACGAAATACGAAGAAGCTGGTGATCTTTATCAGCAGGCCGCCAATGCATTCAAACTTGACAAGCAGTTCAGGGATGCAGGTGATGCATTCGCGAGGGAAGCCGAGTGCAGAGAAAAGAGCAAAGAAACGAACGACGCCGCAAACGCCTGGTGGAACGCTGCCAAAGCCTTCAAGCGGGGGTATCCTGACTGTATATCTACCCTTACCCCTCACATGATTTATAACACTAAATTCGCATCCGGCAGTGGCAATCCAAGCTCTGTCCCAGACAATTACCCATTTGACAAGCTCTGGCCGATTCCGGCAAGCTGCGGATAGAGAGAAGGAGATCGGACAAATATATCAGCACGAGCTCAACGACATTCGGAGAGCTTGCGAGAGCCTTGAGCGAGCAGGGGACTGGTACTCCCAGGAGGATGCCGTTGCGTTCGTAATCTCGTATTTGAAGTGAACACGTGTGCTAATGGATTGCAGTACTGCAAACGCATGCTACAAAGATGCTGCAGACCTCCGTGCTGAACTAGAGGAGTATCCTCAAGCCATTCAGCGCTACGAGCAGGTCGCGGACCAGTCGCTCACATCTGCTCTCACCAAATACAACGTCAAAGAATACTGGCTGAAGGCGTGTCTCTGCGCGTTGGCTATGAAGGTGAGCGTGGCACACACAACTGAGTTGTTTAACTGACACCATTTAGGACTCTATCACTGCCAAACGAAACATACAAAAGTACATGTCACAGGACCCTACATTTGCATCTACACGGGAGTGCAAATTCGTCAATGCAATTATCGACGCTATCCAGGCCGACGATCAACAGGCGTTCACAGGATGTGTCGTTGAATATGACAAGGTCAGCAAGCTGGATAGTTGGAAGACGACGATCCTGCTGAAGATAAAGAATACTATCGAGGGGGACCCCGTCATTCTCTAAGCCGTAGAACTTGGACGCTGTGGATATTACTGTTACATATTAGTAGTTTGAATCCAAGTCACCGATCATTAATCAGGTCTCTGGCTGGTCTCCTGTAGTCCGAGTCAGCCTCTTGACGGGATCTCAACTGAGTTGTTCCACGTATTCCAACGAGTCATGTGACTACGACCAAGTTCCCGAGTATTGCAACTTGTCAATGTCCACACTGAACACTTCATGGCGACTCACTGGGCTCTTCGCTTCCTCCATTTTTTATACGCTGTATCCATAACCATCGCTGCGTGGATGAAGAGACGTCAACGCTGGCAGCCCGAGCCACTAACAGCCCAACGTAGCAAGATCCCAAAGCACCTCTGTCTAAATCTCGTTGCGGGCAACGACATGCTAGCGGAAGAAACGGAGACTGCGTTCCTTCAATGCATTCAAAGTGTGGCCGCGTGGTGTCGAGCGTCGAGTATTGAAACACTCACTGTCTACGACCACCACGGTATGCGTATTTGTTACTCGAATGCAACATTCTAAATACCGCAATATTTCAGGTATCCTTTATGGATGTTCTACGAATGCATATCAACGCGTCTTTTTCGTGAATGAGGTGCTGGAGGATAGCTGCGAGTCAGAGGTTGAGTATCCTCTGACGCCACCACTTTCGGAGTCTTCTGGTTCCAGATCCCACACACCTGAACACGCGATATTCCCTGCAGAATTAAACGTTATCACCATGGCGCATTCGTCTCGTGTTCGAAAGCGCAGAAATGTTGCTGTTCGTAGACGATCAAAAAGTACGTTACGTTACGTTCCGCGCACCCAATTGTGTTCTGATAGAAGTTGGGCAAAGATGCATCTTCCGCATCCAGTAACTTGATGCTGCGCATAGTGTCGCGTGCTTCTGGGAAACCTGCCATTGTGTCAGCTACTCGCGCTTTACTGCAAGATTGTGTCACTTCAAACGATACACCTAGTCGATTTCAGTATAATTTGACAGTATCAGAGCTGGCCATGGTTCTAGAAGGTTTGACTCGACATCCATCATTCTTTATATTAATGTCCTGAAATTCCGAAAGCTGGTTTACCACCACCTGACTTGATGATAATTCACCACGTTGGTGGCACGAAGGTACCACACACCCCTATAGAGCTCTACGGCTTTCCTCCATGGCAAATCACTCTCACCGAGTTCCAGTGCGTATGGTTCGCTCATTCTTTCCCTGGGTCCTGCCTAACAAAGTTCAGCCGTACCCATTCAGATAAAGTCCCAGAATTCCGTTCCTTTAGTTCGGAGTCGCCGGCTCCCGAGTTGTTATCTGAGACTGCCTTCTGTCGCGCATTGGATGAATATGCTGGGGCCCAGTTCCGGCAAGGCAGGTAGCTACTGACTCGCTACTTTCGGTGCACCATATCCGCAATCCAACTTCGAAACTTCTACTGCTAGTAGTGCACTGCAAAACGCACACAGCTTGGCTTCTTTCCTGCCACACCCGATAAATTATGTAATCGATTTATTGGTTTTTCCATTTGGAACGCTTTCCCCCAGCCGTGATATTACGTCGTTTGAGCAGTCGGCATGGACGACGTCCGACACCCACTGACTGTTTAGTCAGTCGGAGGTTCGGAGGGAAGAAGATGCCGACGAGTCATTGGTTCCGATGGACTTTCGGATCACCGGGCGCCAAAACTGATGCAGATGGGTCTGTTTGCCATGTTGACCGCAATTCCGCGCCATTCAATACCAGTATAGATTATTATTCACTGAATTCCATTGGGTCGGACAAATATTAATAGAGCTGATGGGATCCGCATAAATACACCCTTCACTTCAAAGTCCTCTATTGATAGATCCCAGAATCCACCTCTCTGCCATGTCTCCCGCGCCTGTCGTTGACGATGCCCAGCCACCAAGCGTTGTTTCGGCGAAAAATTCACTACCGAAGAACAAGAAGAGGCTCATCGTCTGCTGTGATGGGTAATTGATAATTGTGGTAATCAACTGAAACTAGCAATCTGACGACATCATTGCCATTGCAGAACATGGCAAGACGGGGTCGTCGTAAAAGAACGTTGGAGATATACCAATGTTATGGTGAGTACGACGTCGCACTTCAAGTTGGTGTCGTCTGGGTTGAGCTTGACATTCTATCCTCAGAGGCTATCCCGCGCTCTCAAGCACCAGGATGAACGAGCGTGCGTTGCTGTAGCTACGTCAACAATACGGTTTCCTTTTCTAATTCCGCTTTCCAACAGGGAAATTGTGATACCGCAGATTGTGTTTTACCAATCTGGTATCGGGAGCTCGCCAAACTTCTACTCGGAATATATTCAAGGTAGATCCCTGCATATCCTGTTGCTATGACTTGGCTGAGTACCCTACAGGCGCCACCGGGGCATCATTAGGTATGCGTTCAGACTCGTAGTCCGTACAACGTGTAGTCTCACCTTGTTGTGCTTGGGTAGTGGAGAAAGTGCAAGAAGCATATGCTTTCATTGCTCAGTGAGTGACTTTGCTTGCAGAACATCCAGTGGCAGGGGCGAAATTATTTGACGTTGACAGGAATTTCCACCCAGGCGATGAGGTACGGGCGGCCTGTCTCGACATGGATTGTGCTCTTACTTATTGTACATTTTGTAGATTTTCTTGTTTGGGTTCTCCCGAGTGCGTGTACTTAGGCAAGTTGGGTTTTGCTCTTTCTAATCCTAACAGGGGGCATACACGGCGCGCATGGTTGCTATGTTTATCGTATGTCTATCCCCTCGTGTGTCTTTCACAGCCATGCTTATTCTGATTATGCAGGGCGCTATCGGAGTTTTGAACAAGATCGATATGGACCACTTTGCGGACATTTTTATCGCGTACCAAAAACTGGGGAAATCAGATGACCCTGCCGGTTTGTCCTGAACTTCCGACCGCATATTCTTTTCTTGATGATGGATCCATGTGCTAGAAATAGCAAAGTTACAGGCTCAGCTTGCGCCTTGGACCTCGCCCACAGCTTCTGGAAAGCTGAGAGCTATTTCTGACGATAATACCTTCTCAATCAAGTAGGTTGTGAATTGGTTGTCCGCGATATCCCTCTTAATCCCCATCAGGTGTGTTGGTGTCTTCGACACTGTCGGTTCTGTTGGTTTACCGGAGGAGATCACTCGCAAGTCGCCATCCACCAAATCGATATTTGGTTTTCCAAACGCAGAACTTGGTGAACACATTGAACGGGCCTATCAGTCTCTGGCTATCAATGAAACTAGGCTCGACTTCGTGGGTACCATGCGACCTCGGCTGCTTTTTAGTTAAATGTTTTCACAGAACTGTAATAAATTCGAACAAACGCCCGGTGGTCGTCGCAAAGGACAGGTTTTGAAACAGGTGAGGGCTGGCTAGAAAAAATTTACATCATGATTCTAATACATCGCCCAGTGTTGGTTCGTTGGTAAGCTAGGTCCCTCTCTTGCGGCCGACTGACTAACATGACCTCCCAACTAGGCGAACATTCCGATGCGAGTACAATCTACCTTAGTCTCAATTTATTCCAACTAATACTTTGAATAGATCGGGGGCGGTTGGCAAGATCATGACCTTTCGGACTTGACGCTCTTCTGGATGGTGGCGAACATCGGAGACATACTTGCTGTGGATTTAGAATATATTAAGTCACTTCCTGATCCCGTCATGCCATGGGGGAAGCAGTGTCCTCACAAGTGAGTATCAATCCTTGACTCCCAGTCTTCGGTTCATTGACCAGAAATAGCTCTTGTACTGGAATATTCGTTCTGGCCATGGCAAACTCACGCCAGCTTCCCACCAAACCCGACAACGTAACACACGAAACAATTCACCCGTCTGTACTTGAACAAGATCACACGGTTCCGACGTTGCGCGAAACCATTCAGAAGAATCCCTCGCTACTGTACAGTCTACTTCCCCTCGAGGAAGAAATGAAGAAGAACTGGCCTTATATCCCTGGAAAGAACGTGTTGACGGACTCCAAAGGGTCTACGCAGGTGGAAACCACTACTACCGTAGAAACCACCGTCTTGTGGAGCGCAACGAGGGAGGTCGTCACCGTTGGCACCCAGTTAGGAACACAGATAATCAAGGAAGTCCAGAATCGAGTTGCGATGGGCGAGAGTACTAACGGAGCTTCTGGTAAACAGTCGTCTGCTGTCTCTTGGTTAATGAACCTTGCCCATGAAAGTCACGCTGGAGCCGCCCTGCAGGAGATTGCCAAAACGCATGAAGTGACGACTGAGGGCTACATGTAAGATAACGAAGACGTGTCGAGGCTTGATTATTGATTCCTCCTGTTCGAGCTGTATTGATCGAGCTCTCAATCATAAATGTATCATCCTGACTGTACGTAACCTCCTTGAATTTATATGTATGATATGTACATATGTTGGCCCGCCGATATCCGAATCCAATAATACCAAGAACAGTGGAAAATCAGTACTCTTTGCTTGATGTGATGATCGAAGGAACCCGTTTTTCCCAGACGTTGCCTATGAGGAAAGATCTAGGGAAATTCATAGTACAAGGGTGTACCAAAAATATGTTGGCGAAAAAAAAAACCATTGCAGGGTCAACTGAGACCTTAGTTTCTATGAAATTCCCCGTCCCGTTTCGTACCACACAGAGTGAGGACTTGCTCCGTTTCCTGCAGAACGGCTTTAACTACCGAAGTCAACGATGGTCACGTCAGCCTAAGCACCACCTCGGTGGATCACAGGTCTCACCCTTCGCGCAGTATTGTCCGTGCTTCTCTTGTAGTTGTCCGTATCCCTGCCGAAGCTTTTCTTCCTGGTCGCGGATGACCTCGTCCTCACGCTGAAGCTTCTCTGCTTCTATGCGGAGCTTTGATAGGGTCTGCGAGACGTTACGACGGAGCACCTTCAAACCGGCAAGTTCTTCTTCATATTTTTGACAGACGACATCCCATTCTTCATCTATAAATCGCACATTGTGCCGTGAAACCTGAAAGAGGATGCAGAGAGGGATGACTAACCTGCACGCTCCATCTGGGCGGCCGCTGCATGATACTTAGTCATTTGTTGGGCCCAATCTCGATCCATTGCCCATGACACGGTTTTAGTTGAATAAGCCATGCTCATCCGAAGTTCAGAATTACTGCGCTTGAGACTACTTCGTCTACGAGGCATTTCAAGCAGAGACAAGCCCCCTAAGTTAGGATCCTCTTCTGATGGAGGTGAGGGAGTGCTATCCTCCGCAGAGGAGTTTCTTTGCCGATACTTATTGGCTTCAGGATGCATCGGTTCTATCGGACTGTCACATATCTCCATGAAAGCGGCTGAGGTAGATCCATGATACGGGACGGGTATTGGGTCTGGGGATATAATGGAAAGACGACCAAGGGATTCCGCTTCGGATTGAACTTCGACCTGATCCTCGACAAAAGAACGAATGCTGTGATCCGTGCTGAGCTCGCGTGAATCCTCCGAGATGGTGTGTATAGAACGCCTGGTTTCCATAAGCCTGGCCTCTGCGGTGGACCTGCTACTATCGATTGACGCGCTCCTACTACGCCTGGAGGCGCGAACTTGGGTATGCTCCTGTGCAACAGTGGAAGTATGAGAGGTGGTGTCTTCCTGGAAACGATTCGAGGTATGTAGAGTCGTGTGTTCTTCGGAACGGAGTTCCTGATCCCTATTGTGTTGGATAGTGTTGTCGTGGATGATCACTGATCTAATAGGTGAGGGGGACCTGGGATTTGCGCCCTTCATGCCGTTCATGGACGTGCTAGAGCGCCTTGAAAGCGTAGGGGATTTTGACGGTAATTTTTCGGAGACAGACGAACGACGGGAATGGGTAGAATGCACAGCAGAACGACGGTTGGACACGGTATGATGGTGAGGTACCAGATTCGCACAACGATCGCAACAAAACGAACCACGTTGTCTGAGCGTATCGGGAGTGATCAATTTCTTCAGCGCATCTATGCCCTCCTGGTGTCGAATCCACTTCTCGATTTCTTTAACGCGGAAGTCGGGTGGGGCATGAATGGTGAGGAAAGGTACGTGAGCTGCGGGATTACTTGTGAAGTAGGTCTTAGCAAGACGCTGACACTTCCTGACCATACGGTCCTTCAGACGACGGATGTCGAGGATGCGCTCCCAAGAAGCATCGTGTTGCTTTCTAAGCTCAAGAAGCTCTGCCTTCAGCAGAAGGGCGTATATTTGGGCAGTTCGAGGAGGTAGCAACACCTGTTAGACAAAAAAAATGAGCAGAAAAAAACCAGTCGAGCAATTTGCAACCTTCAGTTCGTTTGGTGTATCTGTGCACTGTAGGAAACGGCAGCCAGACTTTTTGGTGAGTTCATCATGAGGCTCAAGCTGGCCTCTAACTGGGCTAGGTTGCAGGTAGTCCAAGGATGGGTGGGTAGTAGAGCTCGACGGTGAATCCTGTGTCATGTGGTGATGGAGGAGGGAGACAAGTGCATGAGCCCGCTGGCTGTAGGCCACCACGCGGAAGCGAAGCTTATTAGTCCTACTGGTGTTTGGGTGCTGGCTTTGTACATCGAGCGTGGCAAATTTGTACTACGTTTTGTTCACTCATGTCGTCAACGTTGGCGAAATACGACAACTTTTTTGTCAAGAATGTTTCAGCGATATCAAGTCTAGAATCCTCTCTCAAGTATCTAACATGGGTTTTACCAGGGAGATTCAAGGATGCCGACCTCGCGGCAGAAGCCTGTCAGTCACATTATACTGCTAATGTCTGTCGTGCGTAACCATATGTACACCCTTTCGCAGTATCCGCCTTGCTGAATACTATAAGCTTGTATCATGACACCCTCCTCGCGAGAATTGTCAAGAGTGATCCACAATGGAAACCTATTCTTCCAACTCCTCTCCATACTAAATACACTCGCGCATGGTCTGACAAGGATGCCATCTACAAATGGGTCGCCCGAGCGCTGGAGCTTATCAAGTTCACTCAGCTTCTTGTTGAGATGGTCATGAGACGAAAACTATCCACCCGAGCCAAATTGCGGGGCATTGTTCTGATGGAAGCTATCAAGTGAGCACTCTATGATACATCCTCTACCGCCCTGACATCTGCCTTTCCAGGGTGATACTTCGGTTCATCCTCCTAAGGATCACTCGCAGACCCTTGTTATCTCCACCTATTCCTGAACGCGACATTGACCCTGCCCTCCTACCCCCGACTTCCACTCACTCCTCCCCTACGCTTGTTCCTACCACTCCTTCCTCGTCTCCGCCTTCAACTCCAGATCATCTCAAGAATAATCGTGTTCCTTTGGAACCCTCCGCTCTCATGCTTACTCCCCCTCCTCCCGGCCGCACCGATATGTCCGTAGAAGACTATCTTCTACCAAAAGCGCTGACGACCGCTTCTGTCAGGCCTTCCTTACAGCTCATGAAACCTCTCGTGTCCATTCAGGACTGGACAGCCGAGATTATTTACATTGTCCGTCCCCTTATTTATGGTAGGTCACTCCGTCATCCTCTCGAGGAATCTTACACTGAGCATCTTACAGTGGCCATGTTGACTACAACCAGCCACAAAGACCGTGCCCTTATGATCACCTTAGCACTCGAGCTATTATCTCGCAACCTCCGCCGGGTCCCATCTCCGTCTTCAACTGTAGAACGGGACGAGTATGCTCGAAGGGACCGGGATTTGGTTTGGTACCTCCTTCGCGGATCCGTGTGGGATTCGTACACGCGGTAAGTTTGTTCTTTTCCATAGACGATATTCCACTCAGACCATTCCCCTAGGCCGAAGATCGAATCGATCGCAGAAAGCATTGCTACTAAACCTATGATTGGAGTATTTAGCACGATTATCAGGAATTGGGTGCCATTGATTGACGAATATTACTATCGTGGGTGTCACATCACATTATTTTGTTTCCCCTCGTCTTAATGATGAAATGCTCAGATACGGCGCTTTGAAGCGCGTCATCGTACCTTCGGAGATTAGTCGGGATGACCGTATTGCATTTGCAGATGCCTGCTAAAATATTCCTTCCAAGTTACACCTGATCCCAAGGTGTCGACTCACAGTTTTGTGATTAGCCAACCTTGAGCCAGCGGGCCGAGGCGCCATCGCAATGTAATATCAGAACCACTACCATCCAGCACGTGAGATCAATGCAAGCACACGAACGACTGTGTTCATCGAACTGACTATTTATGCTCCCACAAAGAGTGTGTCCCGGCTCCCCCAAAGCGCATCATGACAACTTAAAATGGAAGGTCGATCTTATTGAGCCCAAGCTATTAGCGTGCAGAACGGTAAGTGCGCGAGTAATTCATGGTCCTGAAGCACGCATAAGCCGTGCTGCGCCAACTCAATACCAGTTCTACAACGGACGCTCAACTTAAACCCTCGCGTTCAGAAGCACGTGATGCCACACTATCTTTCCTGACGGTTGACAGTAGTTCCTTGTTTAGGGATGTGGATATGGTTAACGTTGAACGTTGATGGCTCAAACAATGTAAAGATTTGTCAGCGGAAAGATTACCCGAATCCTATCCCGGTGATTCATCCGAGGGAACATTAGAACCCGTGTTCAGGTGTGCTAATGTTAGACAAATCCCATGACTGCGACAGTGTCTCACCGTTGCTATTCCTGGCTTCATTCAGATACGACTCAAGTGAACGTGACCATATATCCTGGGTATGTAGTGTCGAACATTCGGGTTGAAGGTCCGTATATCTGGGCCCGTCATATAAATGCTGGAAGCTCTACCTCTACCCTCTAGGTGACCGGTGACCCTTCATCGTTATACGCTGCTCTCAGGTTCTTCGTCATAATGCCGCAAGCCAAGATGTAAGTGGTGTATTTTAGATGAACGGACAAGCAATAACTTTTTGGGCAGTTATTATGACTTGGATGCCGATCTGGGAGTTCTGACCAACAAGAAGATCGTCTTTCTAGGGTGAACAAAAAATGCTTGTTGAGTGCGTGAGGCTAACTTTCTTTAGTTTTGGTAACCAAGGATCTGCACAAGCGCAAAATCTGCGTGACTCTGGAATTCCGAACGAACAAATTCTAATTGCTAATCGCGTCGATTCATATGCCGATACTGCAAGGGAAAAAGGTTTCACAGTCGAGCATGATTTTGCAAAGGCAGCGGAGATTGCAGATGGTCCGTCCCTTTCATTTGTTCTCTTTTACTCACTGACATTTGGTGAAAAAAACGAAGTGCTGTTTATTCTCATCCCCGATCAGGTGCAACCTCGTATATTCAACAATCAGTTTTATCCAAGAATGAAGTCCAATGCAACCATTGTTGTTGCTAGCGGATATAATGTTTTCTTTGGTCTCCTCAAGTTCCAACCGAACCAGAATGTGGTGATGGTTGCTCCACGGTAGCTACATGGACCCATGCAGTTAACATACAACGACTGATGGAACTCATAGTATGATTGGCTCTTCGGTTCGATCGCTATACGAAAAGGGTCGAGGATTCCCTTGCTTCGTATCCGTTGAGCAAGATGGGACTGGAAACGGCTGGGCGAACGCGCTCGCACTTTCCCGAGCCATCGGTGCGACAAAGCAGGGCGCCATTGCATCCTCCGTGCGAGAAGAAACTATGATGGACCTCTTTGCAGAACAAGCACTATGGCCCAACATCATCGTTTTGTTTAGGTGGGAAACGGAAATCGGTATAATCGGGAGTTTAACTGAGAATGTTAATTCAGAGAGGCGTTCAACGTTCTTAAAGAAGCCGGATGCTCAGATGAAGCCCTCTGCTATGAAATGTGAGTCTCCGCCCTCTTAAATGTTGCTAATTGTTGAGAGCTTCCAGGTGGATGTCTAAGGAGCCTGCAGAAATATTTGAACGGGCAGCCGATGACGGGTTTGTGACACAGGCAAGTAGTGTCGTTGATTTGTTCAGCGCCCAATATTTTTTTTATTAATTCATCGGAGAGCAGCTAAAACATCATTCTGTTGTGTCGCAATACGGGCAACTCAGTGGTGCGCTGGCCCTCGACGGAAGTCCGATGCGGAAACACTTTAAGGACGTTTTGCAAGGAAAGGTGTGTCAACCTTGGATCAGATCGTTAAAAAAGGATTGGTCACTGAGGTCCACCACCACAGATTCTCAGCGGAGAGTTCTGCAAAGCCTTCAGTTTGATTGAGGACGACCTGGAAAAAGAAGGCAGTGCTAATCCTTTGAACGAGCTATACAGGCTCTCCGAGGAGATGGAGCTCGTCCAGGCAGAGAAGCGAGTGAGAGCCAGGCTGCGTCAACTATATAGCGCTTAGACTTCCGTATATATAACGTTTTGAGCGCCCGTTGGTGGCTGTGCGCAGGTTGCTAGCTGGGGGAACGAAGTTTTCGCGTGTTTACATCACTCCCTCTTGAATCGTGTTGAACCAGCAGAGCGACCTGCACCAACAATTTGTGATGTCTACCAACGGCATGGATTTTGACATGTCACCAGGCAGGAAATCGTATGTTTCTTATCCACTTTGTCATGCCCAGGCGCCTGTTTAATTACCTTTTGACAGGTCTCGCAATCATTCTACCGACACCCATCGCACCAGACCCTCTCACCGTTCGCACTCACGAGACCGGCGAGACAGAAGAAAGGAGAGTGAGAGAGGCAGCGAAGACAAGCGCCGTGAAAGAGATTACCGAGACAGACGAAGCAGGTCTCGCGAGAAATCCCACAGGGACAGAGACCGCGAGAAGGACAGAGAAAGGGACAGAGAACGTCGTCACCGCGGTGGTGACAGGCGTGAGGGAGGAGAGAGCCGCCACAGAGACCGCGACGAAAAAGAGAGACGCCGAAAGAGAGACGAAGGCGAAGAGTCCCCAGAACTAAGGGACCACGAGGAGCGATCCAAACGCAAGAGACACGACGAAATCGATAGCTCATTTGCTCCATCCTCTACTGCCGGCCAACCCAAGGATAGTCCTCGAAGCAGGACTTCTGACCGTAGAGATCGCTCACGTGATCGTAGGTACGACGACAGGAGGACAAGGGATGCCCGCGACGAGTTTGATGATCTGCCACGGAATAGAAAGGACAGAGAGCGTCGTGAGGCAAAACCCCTTCCCATTGACGATACACCACTCGAGGACGATGAATTTGACAAACGCCCCCTAAGACGAAGCCCGCCCGTCATGTAGGCCTTTCAATTTTCTCATTCCTTGTGTCCTCACTCTTCCTGCTGCTAGACGTAGTTCTCCGAAATATGATCCCCCTACCGAAGATTACAACCCCGATGAGCCCAAGGAAGACGATTCTGAAGCCCGGTCTGTCTTTGTTTCTCAACTTGCCGCTCGTCTCACGGCGCGTGACCTTGGGTGCTTCTTTGAAGACAAAATGGGCGAAGGAACTGTGATGGATGCTCGTATTGTCACTGACAGGCTTTCCCGTCGATCCAAAGGGTGAGGATTGTGTTCAGCATCTGCCGTGACTTTCTGTTCATTCATTTTCAGCATTGGCTACGTGGAATTCCGTACCATAGATCTAGTGGAGAAAGCTCTTGCCTTGAGTGGCACAGTCGTAATGGGTTTACCTATGGTTGTCCAGTTGACTGAATCAGAGAGGAATAGGCTACACCCAGGAGATGGGTCAGGTGCATCGTTTGCGTGTGATATTCAGCTAACATTCTGTTCCAGGAATCTGAACCTACCACCCGGTGTCAATGCCTCCCATGGGGCAATGCAGTGGGTCACGTTCCTTGGTCAACCACATGCCGGTGACTGACACGAGTCACTTTACAGATTATATGTCGGTTCCTTGCATTTCAACCTCACGGAATCCGATATCAAGCAGGTCTTTGAACCCTTTGGTGAACTGGAATTTGTTGATCTGCACAGGGATCCGATGACTGGCAGAAGCAAGGGTTATGCATTTGTGCAGTAAGTTCTTTTACCTTCGTCTGAAAACTACTTCGCTCATGTGCTCATGCTATTCTAACAGGTACAAAAGGGCAGATGATGCTAAAATGGCGTTGGAGCAGATGGAAGGTTTTGAGCTTGCGGGCAGGACAGTACGTATTTGGTTGTGTCCCTCACTTTAGCTCTCATCATAGTTCCTTAGCTGCGAGTAAACACGGTACATGAGAAGGGCACAGTGAAGTATACTCAGCAGGATTCCTTGGATGAATCTGGCGGTAAGCTTATTCACGATTTGACGTGCGTCGACTGGGTATTGATGGTTATTCAAGGCGGTAATTTGAACGCAGCATCACGTCAGGCACTAATGCAGAAACTTGCTAGACTTGACCCAACACCCAAGCCTCTGCCTGTGTATGACTGACTCCCCGTTTTCTTGCATATACTCACCCAGCTCTTGAAATTGCAGTACCAAACCAAACATTCTTCAAGCCATGCAATCACGTTCTGTTTTACTGAAGAACATGTTCGATCCGGAAGAGTTAGCACCCACCCTGATTCCAACCTTGGCAATCCAGCTGATCTCTTTACAGAGAAACAGAGCGTGATTGGGACAAAGACCTTGCTGACGATGTCAAAGGTGAATGCGAGGAGAAGTACGGCAAAGTCGATGCCATCAAGGTCGAAAAAGACAGCCAAGTAGGGGTTTCTTTTACGATCGGTGTCTCTAGCTGATCGTGAAACCAGGGCGAGATCTACCTGAAGTTCAACGCCATCGATTCCGCAAAGAAAGCCATTCAAGGATTGAATGGGCGATGGTTTGGAGGGCGCCAAATCACTGCCGCATTCATATCCGACGCTATTATGATGGCTCACCAATAAATTTGCACGCAACACTAACTTGACGAATGGTTCCTTGCAGAATACACACGTGTCAGAACATGCGTCTTATTAATTCTTCTGAGTTCCAGGCAGTTTTCTGATACACCTTCAAAAATGTTGCCTGTACATACGTTGTACGGGACTGCACAGGCAGGTTTACTTGTTCCTGCTGTAATATGAGTTTATCCCCTCGATGAAAATGTTTTAGTAGATTGCCTCGTGATTCGCGAATAACAGATCAATTCTTAAAGTAGGAGCACCTAAGATCTCAGCGCTCTGCTCCCACGACAACTTCAGCTTCCCCCAGAACAGTTCCTTCTGTGCCACGGAGAGCAATATCATGCAGCCCGTAGATCCGTAGATGGGGATCACTCTGACAACGTGAGATATTTGCCCATAGTACTGTTACTTAAACTCCTTTCTTGCCTGTCATATTTCGGTGTGGGACTCATCCGCGCACCTTCTCCTAGACCTCGTGATGCATGGTCGTTGATCTCATGACATGACGACCGAAGCAGAATCCCTCTTCCGGTTTTCGTTCCGGTGGCCATCACGAGGGCGAAATAAAGATAAAGGTGATTAGTCACGAGTGTTTAATGATCATATCGATATCCAAATCGATAAGACCGACGTACTTGAGTCTTGTGTAGGACGGCGTCGGCCTGTCCAGCTCTAGCGCATACCATCACCATAGTTCAAGTCCCATTTACGCCCATGTCTTCGATCCAGAAGATCAATAGTACGGAACGGCCACAGCTGCCCCTGTACTGTGCGCGATATTTCAACCTTCCTAGTTGATTCAGAATTGCCTAACCGAATGAATAGCCCATGCTGTGAAGGTTTCCGGACTCATCTTCCTCAGCGGCCAAGTTCCCGTAGACAACGCAGGGAAACCCGTTCCAGGAGACATTCAAGCTCATACTGTATGTCGCAGGAGATCCCCCGATTCATAGAGAGGATCACGTCTACGATTTGAACAGAGGCAATGCTTGAGCAATCTTACCGACGTGCTCAATGCTGCCGAGTCCTCTTGGGACAAGGTCGTTAAAGTCAATATCTACTTGAAGAGCATGGACGATTTCGCGAAGGTCAACGAGGTCTACACTCAGGTATACATGTCAAGTTTGTGCTGTGTAGAATCTCACACCTGGCATATACAGTTCGTCCCAGAACCAAGGCCCGCTCGCACCTGCATTCAAGCTGGTAAACTTCCGAATGATTTTGATGTCGAGATAGAGGCTATCGCCGCTGCTTGAGAACGTGTTTTATTATCTGAGCACGTGTTCGAATCATGTATCGCTTCAAATCAAATGATATACATCTTCATGGTTTCGTTGCTTAGAGATAAGCACTACTGCCCAAACGTTCCAAATGCTTCTGCCAAATTCCTGGTTGCATCAGCTACCAACTCTCGGCCGATGGCAAGGACACTGTGATGTGATCAGCAAGAACCGTCATCAGAGACAACTGCCGCTTACCCTAGTATGAGATCCAGAGCACACAGTCATGATCGATAGGGTTAGACACAAAATTTCCTGGAAAGCGCACATGACCCACCGTCCATAGCTAGGATTTGATGGGGAGCCTTCTTGTACACTTTGTGCGTGACATAGACCCCTACTTCCTTCAGTTTCTCCACGTAAGCCAGACCCTCATCCCTGAGAATGTCGAGTTCCATGACAGCAACCCATGTGGGTGGCGTTTTCTTCAACAATTCCCTTGGAGCAAAAATAGGAGAACAGTCCCAATTTTTCCTATCGGCCTCATTTGGCACATAGAAGTCCCGGAACCACATCATGCGACCTGTGTCGAGCCAGACTGTGTTCGCACACTCTTTCCACGAGGGATAAGGGTCACCCGTAGGTTGGGCCGTGTTATCTGTGACCGGGACAATCATCTGCACGTACACGATGGGGATAGGAGGGTTGAGCTCTGCTGCTTTCATAGATATGATGGCTGAAAGGTTTCCGCCTCTGTGCGATCACTCAGTATTGACCGCACGGGCAACATGTTTCCTTACGCTGATGAACCTCCAAGGGCGATGAGACCGGGATTGATCCCGATGAGGGACGGTCCCTTCTCATAAACCCACTGAAGAGTTTCAAGAGAGTCTTCAACTGCCGCAGGGTATGGGTGCTCTGGGGCGAGACGATAGTCGACGGTGACGACCACACATTTAGCCCCTGTAAAAGTCCGTAAGGTAGGTGCCTAGTAACTGGAAAAACGCACAGCGATTACCTGTGCAAATTCGGGAACAGAAAGCGTTCTCTGCACTTATGCTTCCCAACGTCCAGCCACCTATGCTGGGCGATCAACGCGTCGTTGAACCTCGATTGTAACAAGTACTGACCTCCGTGGTACCAGCAATACACTGGCCATCCACCTTTCGGTGGAAGCCCTTTGGGGGTGAAGACGCGTACCTTGGTCTTACTTAGATCGTAATCTTTGACGCTTCCGACCTCCAGTATCGCTGCGGCCCCTGGCACGGTCTCCTTGTTACGAATGCTGGGGTCCCATGGCAGAGTGTGGGGAGCAGGGAGGTGTGCGACGTGTTTATTGTGGAATTCTATGTACTCGGGGTCGAGACGTGGAAGAATATCCGGATGGATAGGTTGTCCGTTCATTGTGTGTTGGGGGATAGCTGTGCCATGCATCAGCCATACTATCTTAAGTATGTAGGGAATTGAAACGACAGCGATATCAGCCACGATAAGGCCGCTGTTCAGCACCGGTGACCCCACAGATCGAAATAAATGACATTCCGGTCCGGTCCGTGTGGCCCGGGGTAAACAGCAAGTCATAAATAGCGGGTGCATGGACCTGAGCTCTAGGTCACCCTGCCCCAGAAGCTATGGAAAACATCAAGCAGACACATACCCCATGGCGACTCGTGGTGCCTAACAAAGATGCACTGGTGAAGGAATTTGCTGGAAAGTCTCTGAACGAATTGCGTACTCCAGCGTTGGTCGTCGATCGTGCTGCTTTCAGAGATAACTGTGCAAAGATGCATGAGAACGCAAAAGCTTGGGGGGCAAGTTTCAGGGCTCACCTCAAGACGCACAAGGTATGTAATCCACGTCACCTCCCAGGATGCAACCGGTCGTTCTCACTTTGAAGTAGACTGTCGAGGGGACGAAATTGCAGCTTGTTTCCGATGCCGGTAGGACCGGCGCTGTGATTGTCTCGACTTTGATGGAAGCATGGGAAGTTGTGAGAGGCGGATTGGTTTCCGACGGGACTATCAAGGACGTGAGTTGTCTTGGCTCCCTGCACCGTAGCTTTCGTGACGCGTCAATACTAGCTGCTCTATGGGCTCCCAGTGGGCTTGAACAAGCTCGATGACTTATCCGCACTCAATGAGGAGATGATCAAGTATGGAGGAACAGTCCGTATTTTCGTGGATAACCTAGAACAAATCAAGTTTCTGGAGGAATACGAAAAACAGCAGGCAAGACCAAGGCGATGGTCTGCGTTCATCAAGATCGACGGAGGTCAAAAGTATGCTTTTCCCTTACTGCGCGAGAGGGTTTAACTCAGCCCCTGAAGACGCGCAGGTACATCGCCCAAGCCCGAATCGTTTAAACCATTCATCAAGACGGTGTTTGAGTCTCCTGTGATTTCCGTCTATGGATTTTATAGTCACGCAGGAGATTCTTACGGATCAACCTCTCTTGAGGAGGCAGAATCGTATTTGACAGGAGAAGTGCGTCTCGTCAATGATGTTGCAGTCATGGCCAAGGAAGTTCTGGCGGGCCTATCTCCAAGTGTTTCTCACAATGAACCGTTCGTACTGTCCGTGGGCTCAACGCCTGCAGCGCATAGCGCTTCTGCGAGAGCCCGGATAACCTCGCAGCTGCATGGTATTCTCGAGCTGCACGCGGGTAGGTCAGCTCTAAGGGTGGGAGTGGTCAGCACTGACCATATGCACTTAAATCCAGGAAACTACCCTATGTTGGACCTGCAGCAGCTCCATACAACTCTCATCGACCGCCCGAGGATCTCTCAGCGCGTAATCGCGACAGTGATATCATATTACCCGGGAAGGGGTAAAGACGGCTTGGACGAGGCCATGTGCGACGTAGGGGCAATTGCGATGAGCAAGGATACTGGAAGGATACCTGGATTCGGTGAAGTTGTCGGCAAGTCATGGCGACTTGGTAGGATCTCCCAGGAACACGGGACACTGGAACAGGTGCCTGTAGACCCGTCCGCGGGACGAACTGACGCGACGTTGAAAATTGGGGACATAATCCAGATTGTTGGACAGCACGCCTGTTTGATTGCAGCTGGTCATCCTTGGTATTATGTCGTAGATTCAGACGTGGACAGCGGTGCGGACAAAGTGATCGATATTTGGGTTCCTTGGAAGGGGTGGTAGTAGTCTGTAACCAGTGGCTGTGACATCGTGGGAATGTATAGCTTCTCTTCCCCTACCACAAGCAACAACCAACTTGCGCCATCATGGCTTTAGATGAATACGACGTTGATGCGACGGAACTTCTAGAGACTTATGGTCCGTCAACCTTTCTGTTCCGCCCGGCGTCGCTCACAAGTGTACAGACTTTCTAATGAAATACATTATCATCGGTTGGTCGATAAAGCACTCCCAACCACTCCTAACTCAATTGAACCCTGCCTAGGTGAAGCTGGAACGGGTAAATCCTGTCTTCTCCATCATTTCACGCACAATGCCTGTACGCGCTGTTACATATTACGCTGCTAAATGGATCTGAATCTTCGTACAGTCAAGGATCATTCGCAACACACCATTGGTGTAGAGTTCTCCAGTCGAACGGTCAAGCTGGGTGAGAAGAGAATCAAACTCCAGGTTAGCCTGACTCTCGAAACTCATGAGAACCTGAACTGAATTTTTTTAGCTATGGGATACAGCTGGACAGGAGCGTTTCCGGTACGTGGGGTTGCGCTGCTAGGAGCTCTCTCTGATTTGTTGACAATGGAACTAGGTCCGTCACACGTAGCTACTACCGTGGTGCCGCCGGTGTGATCCTCGTATACGACATCACCAAGTGAGTTGTTGTTAGCTGATTGATTACGCAGCAAATCGATGTTCTTTTGTAGGCGTGAAACATTCCTCAACTTATCCAAGTGGCTCGCCGATGCGAGGACGTTGGCCAGTCCACATCTTGTTGCGGTCTTGGTTGGAAACAAATCAGACCGAGATGAAGACCGAGAGGTGGAATGGTCAGAGGCGAGCAGATGGGCAGCTGAGAATGGTAACGATTTGAGTTCCAGAAGCCAGCTCTGAATTCACTGGATTGTACAGGTGTTCACTTCCTTGAAGCATCCTCTTTGACCGGAGACAATGTAGAGGCACCCTTCCTACTCGCTGCAAGGTCTATTCTCTTGTCCATAGAATCAGGTGTTCTTGATCCGGAAAAGGCGGGCAGTGGTGTTAGTTATGGAGACCGGGCACTGCGGAGAGTAACGAGCTCAAGTCACCTCAGTTTCGGCAGTCTGAGCGGAACCCGCAGAAGGCGATCGGATAAACTTCGACTGCGGAATTGGCTGCCATCGGGCAAATGTTGTTAGTGGCGAAATATCTCTCTTTGCTTGCGGACTTGTTCCCAGATGCCTCGGACGTGCTGAGGTGGGTTGCATAAACCAGTGTGTCTGTTCTTCCATTTCTCCCATACCCTTCCACTGCATATACCGCTTCCACCGACCTTTTTTGACTTCCTCTCGACACGCACTGTTTTATATGCATTCATAATGTTCACTTATCTACTAGTAGTCGCTCGATATAGACTCGTGTAGTCTAGCCACAGGGTATTATTATTCCACTTATCCAAGGGAACGCATGGGCCGAGTTTGCTTGTAACACGTGGAGTATTCATCTGATCCTTACCGCCAGCGCTGGTTAACCCCGTAAGTGTGCGAATTCCTCGTGAGCCTCAACTAATCTTGGTGCGTCAGATGGCTTGGATGGCCTTTATGTACTGTCAGCCGGTGCCGCCCATGCGGCTCCCTGTCCACATTCTCGTGCTACTGTGAACGTCGACGATGGCTGCCTAACCCTAGGTAGGAGATCAGACACGTACGCAGCGTCATTTTGATATTCTTCTGGCCGCATACTCTTCATCTCCTCTGTGGAAAATGAATTGTCCGGTGGAGATAAAAGGGAACACTGACAGTGGATGGTCTTTCCTCCTGGGGCCCCGTGTGCCGTGTATCTTCCAGCTAACCCTGACTGGTGAGTTGGGAACCCACTAGTGAGTCTGCACTTCTGTCTACTAGTTTTGCCCTTTCACATTCCATTTGAGTTGCCTTGTCTAACATCATTCAGTGTCTTCCAGTGTTCCTTCATCACATGTCACGACAGCGATGGCGACCTCATCGTCTACCCCTCATGCCACTGCCTTTTCTACTAGTGTCTCGTCTTCAACCACGATAACCCCATCGCCTACTGCACCCGTTACGAGCATCGAAACTTCTAGCACTTCAGTGCCATCGTAAGTGTTTACTGAGCCTCATACGCTTCACTTCATTGAAGACTCCCTGTACGACCTGATACTGGGTGATACTATGTTAAGTTCGTCAGGTACCGAAGGAACGGGTTCTCTTCTCCCTTCTTCCACGTCCGTCGTATCTGATCCTTCGCCAACATCGGTGTCAACGGCGTTCAGCAGCGATACCTCGTCCATTGCTTCGCAGGGATCCCCAACTTCTGCACTTTCGACACAGGCGAGCACGACTAACAAGCAAGCCCAAACCATGTCTGCGACCTCAGGATCGTTATCGTTGACTTATTCATCACTAGGGTCCTCGACCCAACCGGGTGGCATCTTGGCGACAGGCACACAAATAGATACTTCTACTGGCCACTCGTATGTACGGCTGTTTCAGTTACTGACCTGTGCTCATCCCGGCGTTTAGCAGCTTTTTCGATAATCGTGGCGCCGTTGCTGGGACCTTTGTGGCTGTTGCTATCTTCTCCGCAGCAGTATTCGCTTGTTTGTGTATTGCGTGGAGGCGCCGACTCCGATGGCGAACACGCGATAGGACGCTGAGGACTATCTCCTTGCCTTTGAATGAAGATGATAAGGCCTTCCGTGCAGGGATTCGTGATCAGTCTGGGTTGAGCATGATCAACGATGGTACTGTTTCTGTTACGCAATCCTACAGGAGTGGTACTTATTCATGGATTATTCCAGAGCCGATGTTAACAGCTGGTATAGCTACTCCTGCGACTGATAGTACATTCAAGGTGACAGGAACGCAGTATGATGGGCCATTCGCCGATCATTTCGCAAAACATCGCACGTCGGGGGGATCGGCAGAGTTGACCATGTCCGAGTCATCAAACTTGCGTATTGACTCACCAATCTCATCATCGGCTCTATCCTCTCCTTCAATATACCCGCCTAGTCTACCTCCGATGGAGACACCGGACGATATGATTGAATCTATGTTGCTCTCTGCACCATTCGTTACCTCGCCCACCAGTCCCCCACCACGTCCGCCGCGTCGACGACCTCCCCCACCACCATCCCGCAGTCTGACTGTGGCTGTTGCAGCGCCTTCCAACCAAACGATGCCCGCCTCTTTTAGCAACATTGTGCTTCCCAATTCCTCTCGGTATGCGCCAAGGGGTCCCTCCTCGCTCGTTCCGGTGAGAAATGCGAAATGTGATCCGTTGAGGCTCTCTGATGGCATGCATTTGCAGATCCCTCCATCCTCCCTCTATGATCGCTCTCAAATAGATTCTCAACCGTATAATGTTGAGCCTGCTGTTGCGCTTGATCATCCGACGTATCTGCACTCTTTATAAATAAGGAGAAGTTCGGTCCATGTCCGTGACCTAACCGTTGGGATTCATCCATATATCTAACATACAGTACGCGGACGCAAGTAGTCCTATCGCACACGAGACCTGCTTTGCCTGTCACATCACATCCCTTTTTACTAACGATATACGGACATATCACACTGTTGTAGCCTTGATGATCCTTGTGGTATCAGTCAGAAATCCGTAGGACTGTTGATCAGATTCATATGAGCTGGAGGTTGGCTGCGAAAAATTAAACCCACGTTTTCAGCATTATGAAAGACGTTCTCCAATCCCCCGGTAGGCGAGGTGGTCGCTGTGACGTCACCAACCACGACGCAATCATAACCACGGAAGTATGCGTCGACGAGGGTACCTAGGACGCACTGCCGACAACTAGAGTTATTCACAGTTGGTAGAACGAGCGCGAAGGCTAGATACCTGGTCGGTGTTAACGCCACCAAACAAGAGAGTTGTAATGCCATTCTCTTGAAGATATAGATCCAATGCGCTCTGATAGCCCCACAACCCGCTCATCCTGACCAATAGATTCAGTGATTGATTGACCAATGTGTTTGGGCATGCACCCAAGCGATGCTAACCTGTTCTTATGAATCCAGACATCGGTACCTGCTTCCTTCCCGCGTAGGTACTCCTCCTGAAGAGGCCCATAGAGCTCAGAGTTGTATTCGCCTCTCATCAACAATTTACCAAAGTTATCCGGTAATTCGGAACCAAAACCACCACGTCCCCCTTTGGTGAAACCACGGGCCAAAGACGGTGGGATGGTCTCGAGCTCGTGCTGTGTGAGACCCCAGTTACTGGGATACGTGCGTCAGGAACGTAGCTCTTGGTAGATGCAAAGATCCTCACACCCAAAGGATCTTCACGCCTTGCTGTCTCAGAGAAGGGAGCATAGCTTGAAGAGGAGCAACGCAGTTCAGTCCCGAGGTGTGGGCCCTGAGACCAGGATGCAGGAAGAAGCTAGGGGCAGGCAGTCCAGCAGTCAACGCCCGAGTAAAAGGAATGGTAAAAGTGGAAGACCAACTTTTGCATGTCAATCATTACGACTGCAGTCGCAGCTTTGTTGATTCTGATCACGCGATTGCCATTCACAGGTATATCGAGCTGAGATGATTGTAGTTGGGGGGGCTCAGACACTCCCTCTTGCGGATGTGTTGATCGAGTGAGATCGATAAGTCCAGATGGATATTCCACCCAAAATGAGGCTGCACTCCCATACTGGGTGACTTTGGATACTGTGGGTCGTGAAGACATCTGGATGTTAAGTAGGGGGAAGAAATGGTCCTAGATGAGGACGATCAGCTTACTCCATTATATCACCCTGTGAACTACCGTGTGTGTGCGAGTCGCCCTGAAGATGATATGGCCTGGGTATTGCCAGACCAATACGGAACCCGATGATAATTCTGGAACGATAAGAACTGAAAGAATACATACACGTGTTGAGGAGAGCACAGGTAATACAGTGGAATGCAATGATTATAATTGTAATCCATGGGAAGTCCAATGAGTGTCCGTGAAGATAATGTACCCGTTGCGGAATCGATTTGATAACGGTAGTAACGAGGAGCACATTCTGCGCGGTATCCAAGCAGCACGTCAAGGTGTAGTATCCTAGCCGGAAAAATAAATAAGAACATAAATAAATACATCCATTATAATGAATGTTGACTTTGATCATCAGGTACATTGCGAACCTGGAAGTGAAGTTCAGCATATTACGAAGGAGGACTCGGGAGCTGATACTTTCCATTAGCACATAGCGGGTGGAGTCCTCTTCATCTCGGAAGACAGAGCTATCAGACGAGATCTCCCTTTTTAAGCTATTCCTTGATCCATTGCCAGGGCTTTCTGAGGAATATCCATTGGTCGCCGATGTGCTGCCTATGTGTTGGAGAGAGCGATTCGGTGGGCTTTCCACGCCAGGGGCAGAAGTATCCCGGTCCGACGTAGTTCGTGCATAGTTTGCCAGGAGAGGTTCGAAACTGCCCGCACTGTATGTGGGAGTATGGCCGTACGAGCTTCTACGATCACGAGACGAACCAAGGTCGTCGATGCACTGCTCGGCCCGAGGTAAAGGGCTTATCGTGCGAGCTGGCACGTATCCCTCTGGACGAGTACTTGTACGGAGTTCCGCTGGGTACCTTGGGTATGAATTGGCGCCGCCGCCGGGGCCGTCGGGCATCTCTGGGAGCCGAGCGGAGGTCGGGAGGAAACCCGGATCGAGAACCCTGCTTCGTTGGCCCATCCCCGGCGACAACTGGTGGTGTGCATTTGGCGATGTCAGGCTATCATCGTCATCATCGTCATCCAGGGGCGTTCGATTTAAGCCTGCAGCGACGACAGCGGCTTCGGCCACGGTATCTTGTTCGTTTCGCCTCATACGCTGGCGGCGGCGTATAGCAAATAATATCCACATCATAATAGAGGCACAGGCGAGACCAACAACGACAAAGACACCGACGACAGCCCCTGTGTCGGAGAAAAATCTGCGGGTGTAGTTTCAGCACTTGTCTTGTAGAAATACTGCATGAAACTTTACGATTCTCCGCCGACAGTACTGTTGTTCGAAGCAAGTGTGGGATTGACGACAGCTTGAGTTACCGTAGTGGCTATTCCGCCACTGCCTGTCATCGTGATCACCTCGGTGACCACGGGAGGTGCGCTCGTCATTAACTGCCCCTGACTATTTGTACTCGTAATGAAAATCGTGGTACTTGCGAACACCGTCGTACTATTAATAGTGTTTGAGCTACCCCTTGAGGCCAGGCATCTGAAGCAAACTCGTACAGTGGCGTGTCAGTTCCCACTGGAAAAATTTGAGACGGTGATCCGGAAGGCAAAGGAGAGGACGTAGAGAATGGGGAATTAGAAGAGGTAGTCGAAGATGACAAGTGAGCCGAGGGAGTGGTATTTCCGAGTAGAGGGGTGGTGAAGGACGTAAACGTTGACGATTGGAAGGTAGTCGGAGGACTCGTCGAGGGGATCGTTGGAACAACGGTTTCTGAGATTGATGTCGTTGACCGACTGACATTGCTCGATGTAGTGGATGAACGTGAGGAAGGGGACATTGAAGAAACGTTTGTTGAAAGGGAGGAGACGGTGGACAATGGCAAGGCTAATGTATCAACTACAGTTGAAGCAGTCATAGTGGTTTTATCACTGCAAGTGGTTCACACAAAAGCTCAGAGACTTAAATGTGAACGCACGAGGATGTGACAGAAGTGGGAGTGACAACGGCCGGCGTTGAGGACATATGAATCGCGGTAGAGGGCGACGCGTGCAACAAGAGAGACGGGAGATGTAAGTAAAACCGGGCTTTACCAAAGTAGCAAACAACCTGAGTAGGAAAGGGGAATGGCTGGTGAAGTAAAAGGGAAAGAGTCTTACAATAGGCCGTTAGGAGTTGAAAGCCGTGGACACGGAAGGGGGGTGGAGTCCTAGAACACAAACCCGGTCCACTTGAGTTAGTAAGACTGGTGAGGTAGGCCCAAACGGGAGAAAGCCAAGGGATGGAGAAAGAAGACTCACCCGGTGGTTTCGTGGAGTGAACGAGGCTAGACAATCATTCTGACGGTTGGCCAGTGGGCGCAAATGGACGTGAAGAGCAGCAAGAGCCGAACGGCAGGTTCACGTTGCAACTCGAGCACTAAGGCAAGCTTTGCCCTTAATCAATCGCTGTTGCCCAAGGAGTCGCCATCAGCCGTTCGGACTACCAGGCCAGAGTTGCAAGGCAATAACAGCTCCCATGCCTCCACCTCGCCGTTGCAGAAGAACTGATCGGGTCAACTTGTGACGTCTCAGCGCTGCGGAAAGGGCCACGGTGTGCTCCAAAGTGAATGATGTGCGTGTGACGTCGGGAATCGGGATACTAACAAAGTATAAGACGCACTTGTAAGCGCACACACACGATGGTCTCGCTCGACCCAGAACGTCCTCACTCAAAACAACGGGAACGCACGGACCACACAGCTGACGAGGTTCCTCCCCCATTCGAGCAGAGTGCAGGGGACCCGGTCGTTCTCGATTTCTCCCAGTACGAGACTTACGCTGCCCCTGGCGGCGAAGATCCCCCAGAATTTGCCCCGTACGACGCCGACTGCTTCGTCTCAGGAGCTAGTCATGTCGTCTCTCACGACCATCACTTGAATGAGGACGGTCCGTCAACAGCTCAGTTCTTCCGCCATGTCCTAACATCACCACAGGTGAAGCGCTCTATCGTTTCTTACTTTCTCAGGCAGCTTCACCGCCCCGATTTGTTCTACATTGTTACGGCTGGCACGACGAAAACCATACTCGCTTGGTCCGCTCAGACCGCGGAGATGATCGCTCAGCGTGGCGCACTGAGTACTACACGGAACACATCGTAGACTTTGACTTTAAGATAGACGTCGGCCAGCATATCCTTCGCAATCCTACACATTGGTCGGTAGCAGACTCCGCCCCTGCCTACCGTGGCCGTATGTTCCGCGAAGTTGGCATTGGCAATGAGAAATGCAAGGCCAAGAGCGCGGAGATCAAGGCCGCCAAAGCATGGGATAATCAGCGTGACTCTAAAGGCTTTCCTCCGTGGGTCAGCAGCGACTATGCATGGAGAGAGGACCAGCCACAGGTTATGCAAGACAACAATGTCTTGAAATCATCCTGGACGCTTCGCCAGTGGGCAGATGACTATTGCTCTAGCAAGAAATTTTTGAAAGAATTCGAGTACTGTAAAGTTCGTCCTGGGATTTTATATCAACCTAATCCATTGGTTGATCCCTTCTTCTGTAGGTCGTCTACGGCTGGGATTTCGATGCTCTGAAATCCGCTACCCGATCCGCCATAGCCTCCACTTACTACAGAGGGAACCTCAAAGTTTCGTTTGAGACCTCGAGCTCGAAGATCTCCATCCGATCAGATAATCGTCTATCGCGTGCACTCTCAAACGGATGGGTCAAGTTCCTGTTGATCATTACGCTCATATATCCTTTCCTGTGGCTATTCCGACGCTTTCACAGTCGAGGCGGTGGAATTTGGAAAGTGTGCGGAGGTGCATACGCTCTCAAGCGTGTGGAACGAGTTACAGCCCCCAAAGAATATGCTAGCAACGGCAGTAATCCCGAAAGTATGTTTGCGGACGCGCAACCTGCCGACATGATTTGTGGACAGACGTCAGCATCCGGTGGTGTCTCGGGTTCACGGATTCAAGCTGTCGGTTTAAGGGAAGGGGTCTGGTTCAGACAGTGGGAAGGAACAATTAGAAGAGCTGTGCTTGGCCGACTGCAGAACTCTGACCCACTTGTGACGCCCGATGAGGGTCCCAAGTCCCCAGCAACCATGCTAGATGGTTATTGATAGTATCCAGTGAATGTCTTATAACGTGCTGGTACTTCTCCTTTGGATGTTAATAGTCCCTGGAGCAAATCTGTTTCCCAAATTCAATAGTGGGATGTGGCACAATTTGAAACGATTTATTAACGAATAAACAGGCTGGTATGCACCTAGATAACGAAACTGACTTGAGCCGGGCTAACCAGTCAACCAGTTATCGAGGTGATGTAGTAATTCCATCGGTCAGTTGTTATGGCGAGCTAGTATTGATGTGTTTGAATGCATTGGTGTCTGTCCAGATGGCCGAAAAACCGATATTAAGGTTCTCCTTGTCTACGTCGCTAGAGAAGCGTTCTAGCTCAGATTCTGAATAGTCGTCGGTCTCGAGGAATGCTAGCGCAGTCTCCAAAAACCATTCATGTTTCTTGATGAAATGGACGACAACCGTTCCGCCGACACGTTTATTCTCGTAACGCTTCATATGACCTTCTCTATGCTTCCATGTATAGTCTGTTTCAAACGCCATTCCTAACCAGACGAACAATTAGCAAGGTAGTGCGACTGGTTACTGGAATACAACCTTCGCGCAGTTTGGACATGTCACTCCCTTCGACCAGTGCCTCCACACTTTCGTCCAAAGTCATATCCTGGATTGGCTGTTGGTAGCGAACTCCAAATGTCGACACGCTTGAATGAGCCCATGAGGATGGCGTAGGATTATGCGGAGTGTCTGAACCCTGATCAGCACTTGACTTGTTCTTAAACTCCTTCTCGATGTAGGATAACACAGATTGTTTGACTCGCGTAACATGGGAGGGAAATAAATAGCCATGAGAGTAACTAGGAAAGGATACGAGTGAAGAAGACGGCGAAGTAGTGGACTGAAGTTGTGCTCACACAGTACCAGCTCGGGGATGATCATAGATCCAGCACCGTTCACCCGTCCATCGAATTTGGGCAGCTTGTGGGTGCAGGTTCATCCACTTAGCAGTTTGCTTATCTTCGGCACCTTTTGTTAGACCCTTGACAGCTGTATCCTGTGAAATCCAAGTAACGAGACTCCAGCTCAAGCCATATAATTCGCCGGCCATGAAGATATTCTTGACGAGATAGCCCCAGTAAATAAGTGGGTCTTGAAGACTTCCCACTTGTTTAGGTGTTATATGGACGTCTACTTCTGCTGGAGTAAGGAACTGGGAGCTGGAAGGGTCGGATCGGACGGAGGTGGCATTGTCTGAGAAACCATATGGGGTATGCCCCTTGGCATACAGCTCTAGCCTCATCCTGGACTCCAATTCCGCCAGTATTACGAAGGCATCATCGTCCACTTTGGCGACGAAGTCTGGCCTTACCCAAGGATTAGGCTGACCAGAGGCATAGTCCTCCCAAGCAAGGTGCGAATCGTGAGGAGCAGGACGGGGTGCAGGTGACGATTGTACTGAATAGGTAAAGTGTGGTATCGGAATCGAGGTGTTGACATAGACAGGGGGCACCCATGCATTTTCAGCGGCCCAGCTGAAGTATGAGTATGACTTGCCAGCATTCATGTTCTCCGGACAAGGCAGAATGACGATGTCATTGTACACTTGGTAGTTACGCCAAAATTTAGCGTCAAGAGGTGTGCATACCCAGACATAACTCACTTTCTATCTCAGTTTGTATACGCCTTTCCCAGCCTTTCCGAGGCTGACCCAGAATAAATCGCACTATGGTTCGTGATGTTCCTAATCCATCGTCACCTTCGCCTACGCCATTACGACTACGTGGATGCGAAGCCCATGTAGTTCTTATCAGCATCCTGCGTTCCAGTGCAGAATCCATGGAAAAAACACCTAGGAGAATTCCTGCTGGTGGAATAGAATCCAGGTCGTGCGGGGGAAATGTTGGTAGAGATGATTCTGGAAGAGGGTCCAAATACGGATAGGGAAGAGGCGTGCGATATCTTGGAGGCAGAGATGATGAGGGTGGGATGGCACAGTATCCTTGCCAGGGTAACGGTTCCTTGTCAGGGTTCAGGATGTACATGAGTAGCAATGTGAGTGAGATAGCAAAGACTGTGAAAAGGAGCAGAGCAAAAATCTGAACCAAGTTTGAGCCCGTTGTATCGTTGAAGGGAGATGGAAAGACTCCTTAACTATAGTTATCGGCTGTTGAGGGAACCACGGATGTCGGACGATCCGTCTTACGCCCTTCTTGAAGGTTCTCCACAACTTGCCTTCTCGTTTCCGTCTCCTGCGCGAATTTGGATAAAGACTCCACCAATGGCTCCCATCCCGAATACTAGCATAGGCCCCGGAGTCTCCGAGCAACGGTGAAGCCGGCTCGCCATCTGTATCCGAGCTAGACGAGATACATCGATGGGTTGTACGCGAAAGGGAGGGGGTAGGTGCTCGAGATGGTGTAGGCGTTGTGAACGAAGCAGCAGAGTCGGTAGAAGAACGGTCGTCTTGTATGGTATCTTGGTATGAACTTGCGTTTGGGACGTCCCTGTACACCTCCCGAGGGTCCGCACTAGACAAACATTCGTATTGTTCCACAGACTGCCGTGGCCTTGAAAAAAAGAAAAAGAGTCGCTGTCCTACCATGTCGCAGGCCACTGCGAGGAGCCTACAGACGTGGGAACTTGGCTCTTTGTAGACTTCAAACTAACTTACCTAAAATTGTACTTCCGATCATAATTCTTGCTACTAGTAGCTTTATCGATCTGGCATGTCGCGATTAGCCATCCATACAGTCTACAAACCCACTTGGATTTCCAGCGAGACTGGTATGCACCAACGATCTTTCAATGGCAGTACGTTACATTACACAAAGATGTCGTTCCAGCTTGGCCTCCTCCTCATGGCATCCCAGAACACTGCCAGTCTGCTCTGCTGCGTGTTCGACAAGGGTGATCGAGTATCCCTAGGCAGAGTTATCCCGGTGTGTTGTTCTACTTTCATCAATGCAACATCTCCCGGGTCTGTGTAATTGCCGCCAGAAAGATCGACAACATGTACTAGCCAAACACAGAGATGAATATCTGCGATCGATATTTGGTCCCCTGCGATACAAATCGCAGCTCAGAGTTTTAAAAATAACAAGAGAAAAATGGGAGTTTTACCAAGGACATAAGGACAGATTATTTCTTTGTCCACTCTAGATAATACATCCGGAACCGCGTGTTCCCATGTTTTTTTTGCAGCAGTGAAGTATTCGTCGGCATGCTCGCCACCAGCAAAGTTTCGAAGCAGGATTTCAATCTCGTGCTTCTTTTCATTCCAGAATACCCTTGTCTTCTGAGACATCTTGATGACCTCATGCTCACAGTCCGTCAGGTATTTTGTGAGTACTTCTTTCCTTTTATTGAGAATAGGAATCACTGTCGCAGCCAAAGCTTGCAGAGACTCCAGCTCACGCGAGTTGAAGTAGCGCAGTGAATCGGGAGCTACAGCATCAGAATAGACGGCATCGATAACTTTTTTTGAAATCGTTTCAAAACCAACAGTCGCAGGGGACAGCGAGGGCGCCGGTGCGGTGGACGTCGAGTGCGAACGAGACACGGAGGAGCGAGATCTGTCTAGAAAATCGACCAGTGCCTGGGTTATCTGGACTGTCAATGATGCTCGAGACAGAAGGAGAGCATATCTTTATCACCTTGGGATCAGCGATAACCTTGAATCGGGTTTCAACGTCAGTCCCAAGAGTGCCTTTCAGCGGAACCACTAATATCGGGACAGTGGCTGTCGGAAAATCAGGTCAGCATGTAAGGTATCTGGGAAACACGCTCACCTTTCGGGTTCAGACGCAATAGAGCCGGAGAGAATTCTTCCCCCTTGGCTTCGATGCGATCAATCTAAGAGGGTAACAAGCGATCAATCCAACCATACTCACTGGTATCAACCACACGGAGGTCGACCTCGTCTTTTCCATACCCCTTCTCTCGACTGAAGTGGGAAGATAAGCCAGGGCCCGGATCCAAAGGATCATGACTCGTCTCACAGTGTAAGAAGGGCTGTAGTAGAAGATCTCGAAGTTCAGGAGGGAAGGGTATGGAGGCTAAGTTGATCTTTTCTCACCCGCTCTCGACCAGGCGGACGCTGGATTATAGTAGAGAACAGCCTTGGGTATTGCTGGTAAGGTTGTCATTGTTGATTGTTTACAAGCCCCGTTGTACTGCAAGTCATGTTACATGTTACATATCACGGAGGTTTCAATTTGAATTTCTTGGTGAATGTGACATGCTCACGTGATGACGTGACATCAGTAACTGGAAAGTTCTGGACAGGGGATTTTTGATAGTCTCTCTGTGGTGGTTCACATTCTAACGACTCGGATGGCCGCTCTCAGGTAGGGGTGCGCACGAACTGCACTATGGTAACGTCTGATTCTTTCTAGACACGAGTTTTACGAGACAGATGAAAAAGTTACCCTCTCGGTGTTCGACCGAGGGGCTGATCCTGCAGCAGTGTGCGTCGAGTTCGAACCGCGAAAGGTGATTACGCCATATCTTATCCATATCTTTATTGCTGAACAGTGACAGCTTTTGTACCGGAACGGGGACAAAGTCTTAACACTTCAGCCTCTCAAGGGCCAGATTGACCCTAACAAGTGTGACTACACGGTGGGCAAGGTGAAGGTCGAGGTTCGACTCACAAAGATGGTACAAGGTCGATGGGGAAGTCTCGTCGGCGAAGCTCCTGACCGTATGTCATTTTGGTTTTTGTCGTCATTGCATGGCTGAATTAGTTCTTAGCACTCGCGAGCTTCACTCCGTCGCCACCCTCAGCAGTTCCGATCAGTCACAAAAAGAAGAACTGGGAGGGCATCACTACAGATATCCTTTCCAGCGACAAGGAGAAGAGCGCGAACGAGGACCCCAATGTCGGTGGTGACAGTGGTGTAAATTCCTTTTTCCAGAAGATCTTTGCGGACGCAGATGAAGACACTAAGCGTGCGATGATGAAGAGTTTCCAGGAGAGCGGTGGAACTACACTCAGCACAAACTGGGAGGAAGTTAAGAAAGGAAAGGTCGAAGTAAAGCCTCCATCGGGAAGCGAATGGAAGCAATGGGGCTAATTTTTCATTGTGACTTTGTATTATCTTGACAGGCATAACCTTGCCTTCCTGATCGTCCGATTTAACGCAGAGAAGACCATCTTGTTGGTGAGAAGGCTTTTGTGTCGACTTTAGATGTTGGGTTTAGAGTGACCTTGCACGTCCCGCGTTCGTACTTTTCGAGCCCGCAACATGGCATGCATATGCCAAGTTACGGCTTCACACCACTGACACCCTCAATATTTTGATGCGACCGCGATATTCGAGTCACTCAACCGAGCGGTACGTAGATTTTTGGATATAATATGTGAGGCTTATATCACAATCGCCGAGTATGAATGTCGGACATGACATGTGCCCAGTTCCTGCAGACCGGGCGATTGTTGCTATTCCTGCTCCATCGGAGTGGCCTTCCGTGACCTCTACAAGGCAATCAGTTTGCGTCGTGTTTCACCGGAACTTTGCTAACTCCGGGGTCAATGTTTTGGACTACCGTTCACGCTGCCTTTAGGCTTAGGCTACAACAAAGATGGAGTATCAATCTTCTGCTTTGATTGCATTTCCAGATTGACCATCATTCCTGTTTGGCCCCTCGGTGACTACTACTTCAAGCAGTGGAGGGATCCACATCATCTCTCCACAACGTCATGGAGTCACGGTAACACGGGGGAAAGGATTGGATTGGAGATCAAGTTTACGGAGGTGAGCACATTGTTCGTAATGTTGTCAAGCTGCAGGCTTCCGCATCCTGGCACTGGTGCGTTTACGCCTTGAACTTCTTGCTTGTCTATTTGTACGTCCGGCCGATGGTATATGTTTACTACCATCATCGGTTGACGGTCGAGACTGATTGATAGTAGGAACGATTGTCTTCCTACCTAAGGGCCTGCCTGCAGGAAACTAGAGATTGGCTGACCTCTTGGAGAAATCAGCATTAGCACCGGTTGCCGCCCTTTATCGCATACTTACTCTGAGTGCGCCTGCAGAACTTGAAAGAGGTTGTCAGTATGCGAGATATACTCGGCTTCTAGCGTATTCTCCTCCATCTGTTTTCAGGCATACATGACCCACCGCACGATGGTGAACAGATCTAATTACAACCATTAGAATTTTCAATTCTGTATACACGATTGAAAATTATAACAATCGATATTATATATGAGAACAAGTATTCTATCTAACGAACAACACATCGATTAAGAATAAACCGAACTCTATGTACGAGTGTAAAACCATACTTGTATGCCATGTCATCGAACCATCTTCCAACGACGTCTATATTTTATCAGAGCTAGCACTGCAGCTTGACACCCATTCGATACTTCGCGCGCCAGCGTTCCTCCGCCTCGCCCCACACCCTCGCAGGCTCGCCCTGCCATTCCCATGCATCCTCGATCGACTTGCGCACGTAATCCAGCTCCTCCGGACTATCATGACCAAGTACAGGCCCGTTTGGAGACACTCGCTGGAACCCATAGTAGCGACCAACGTTCTGAGTTCGCTGGACGACCGCGTTCGCAAACGGCAGGCGGACATCTTCGTAGATTTTCAATGCATCGCTGACGTTTCCTCGGTTCGTCAACTTGTGTGTCAGCAACCGGCCCAACACGAACGCATCCTAGGATCGGTGAATTAATAAAGTTTAATGAGGAGTTGACCACGGTTGTACTCACATCAATCGCCTGTCCTGCGCCTGCCCCAAAGTGTGGTTCCATCGCATGTGCCTACGGAAACATCAGCTATTATCAGGTTAGCCAGGAGAGCGACTTACAGCGTCTCCGAGCAAGGCAACCCTACCATCCACATAGTGTGGTAGTGGTCGCATAGAATGTAATGCCCACTTCGACGCATTCTGGGCACACTATAGTTGTGTCAGAAAGGGTGCGAACAAATACAGGTATCGTCAAATACCTTTGCTAATGCGTTTGCACGAGGTTCCCAGCCTTCAAGCAAGTATGCAACCTCTCTTTCGGAAACCTTCGTCACCCACGGACCCACAAACGGTGTCCCGAATGCGTCGCTGTTGTGAGCAAAGATCACGACGTTGATAAGTCGGCCTTGCGAGATTGGAAACGTCACGATGTGCTTCCAAGGTCCGCAATATTGATTAGTCAGGAAAAGTCCCAAATTGCGCTCCTCCTACCTTATTCTTTCCAATATGCTGGATCAAAACAATAAGCATGCTACTAGTTCTCGCTGCTTATGTTGCTCACCATCGTCAAGTCAGTCGGTGCTTCGACATCTGGATGCTCCTTCAGGAACTTCTCGGTTGGAATTAGGTACCTATATGCGAGATTACCCGTCCACACAGGATCGATACACTCCACTAATTTCTTCCTCGTGTCATCATCTCCAGATAAAGCAGCGAGTTTCTGATACATTATTTTGCGAGTTGCTGAGTGAATACCGTCAGCGCCCACCAAGACATCCGTCATGGTAGTAGAACCATCGGAAAACTGGAGCGTAATTTTGCCATTTTCGGGGTTCACGTCGTAGGAGAGAAGCTTCTTGGATGTGTGGATTCTGCAAGAAGCGGGAATATGACGGAGAAGACAATCCACTACGTCTTTCCTGTGGACCGACAGTGGCCCGCCTATAATGACCGTGATATAAATCAGTGTCACCCGCGAATAGTTTAACAAAATTCCTCACGCTTCAGTTCTTTCCTGAACCAATGATACCCATTTCGTCCGTCCGACTTTCTGAAAGTTGGGCCTAGTTTAAATTTCATTGTAAGTGGGAAGCTAGGGCGAAAAAGTAATTCGGCAAACCTGTGTTTTCCTGGGGGGGTCGAACCGCCATCTGGACCAGATCGTCATAAATCCCTAGTTCCTTCATAATATCCATGGTCCTGGTGAAGAAGCCGATTCCAGCACCAGTAGTGGTGATGGTAGGTCCACCTTCAAAAATTTCGACTGGGAGTGAACTGTACTTTGAGATGACCAGAGCGAGCGTCAAGCCACCGATTCCACCGCCACTGTACAACGGCATTAGCAGCGAATCCTGACTGAATGTTATGTTGAACTAAAGCCTACCAGATAGAGATGTGCATTGCCGATGCCATAAGTTGTTAGTAAATATGCAGTTGATCTGTCTGCAGAAGACCCGGAATACGACGTCTTTTATATAGGGATCAAGAAATGAAGAACCTCTGGAATCGCAGCCTCCTGGGCACTTTATTATCCCATCTTGCCAGCATCTGCTGGCATTCAAGCCAACGCCTATGGGATATGCATCAGGAAGAGTCACTTGAACCACGTCACGATCTCATTCACGGGGAAACCTCTAGCATGACACATGCCAGCATTTCCCGGTTTTTGGCTGGCACTTAGCATAATGCCCGAGTTCGGGATACATTTGAGAAGGAAAGATTGCGATGGGTGAAAGATGAACCCATTAGCTACTGAACGTTACGTACTTTGCGCCACTTTTCATGCCTCAAGGCCTCAAGGCCGAAGGTTATCCCAACTCGGACGCCGGTCCGGCTCGGCGTTCAGTATAGCGGATAGTTCCTACAGGACGATTCTTTTCGAAGATGCATTCGGAGTAATATGGCTAGGCCATCGGCTAACAATGGCATGGGGTCGTGAAAAATTTCGGTGGCTTGAAGGATGTACCATCCAAACGGATGGCCACGTCGCGGTCGGGACTCGGTCTCGCAAAGACATCACTAGTACTAATTGACACGTAAGCGTGATATTGACCGACTTCGGGATATGTCTAAGAAGGAAAGCACCGACCACGACTCCTGCCTGATGAAGAAGAATCACGTAATCATTCGAACGGCCTCGATGACCGGATGGGAGAGATAAACAACATACGACCCAACACTCCATGCCGCCCCTTACACTTGTTGTCGCAGCAACAGCAAAAAATGGCATTGGTCGCAACGGTACAATGCCCTGGCGCATTCCAAAGGATTTGAAATACTTTAGCCAGGTCACGAGTACAACGCCCACTACTACCCAGATGAATGCTGTATTCATGGGCAGAAAGACCTGGGAAAGCATTCCACACAAATTCAGACCGCTGAGAAAGCGGATCAATGTTGTGCTCAGCCGAAACGAAAACTATGAACTGTGTGCCAATTCCGAGTACTTTCATCCACCTTGACTAACAGAGGCATCAGGTTTCCTGACGATACCGTAAAACCGGCCGATCCAACGCATCTGTGTTCAGACCTGAAAACTGCGGTGCAAACTTTCGGGTTGAAGAACAGTGTCCATCGTTTGTTCATCGTCGGAGGAGTCTCGGTTTATCAAGAAGCCCTACAATGTCCGTCGCTGCAAGCGGATCGTATCCTCATCACACGCATTTATGACCCAGAATTTGAATGCGATGTGTTCTTCCCCGATGTTCTGGGTAGCGCAGAATGGAGACAGGCATCCCACGAAGAACATAGCGCGTGGGTGGACTTTGATGTTCCGTCAGGGATTCAAACAGAAAATGGGATCAAATTCGAATTTCAGATGTGGGTTAGGTCGTCAGAGCACTTTGGAACGGATCCTTAGCAAGCTGTGTATTGCCGTAGATGCAACTATCATTTCGTGATGCCTCGACAAGTGCGGCACGCTGCTGCTACCGGACAGAGAATTGCACGCGGGGCCTGGGGTACGGAGGTTATCCTTGCCGCTTCAAGGGAGTCAGCAATACAGACGGCCGGGGGTGACGAGCGCCTCGTACCTGCTTGTGTTTGGGATCCTTTGAGCAGATAACATATACCCTCCCCTTGCGTATAACGACGCTACACCCATCGCACATGACTTTGACCGATGACCTGACCTTCATCCCCCTTGTGAACGCTCGGACTGGTGGCGCAGGAGAGTGGTTGATACAGCAATTCGCAGCGCAATGGGGATGAACGAGCGTTGCCGCGCGAAGTCGCCCGAGGAGTGGGCGACTCGAGGTGAGTAGTGCCCTCAACATGTTGCTTTATGGTGACTTAGGTAAATTTTTACAACTCTAATTGAAGGCTTTATCACGTGCACAGCGACCTGATCGGGAGAGCGCGCCGACTCACGCTGATTCGACCTCAACACCAACTCGCATTCTGCTAGAAGATGGAGCCCGCAGACGGGAGCATCCCATCAAACCGAAGGTCTAGGGCATCTGTCTTCGTGTTATTTATTGCCATTCTCTTCGCATTTGTAGCAGAAACACGGACGGCTCAGGTCAGTGGCGGACTCGTGACTCTCGGTTCCAATCATAGATTCCTGATCCGTCACTGTGCAGTACCTTCAGACTACATTGGGATACGATCAACCATACTTTATATTGTAGGCGCAGTTATGCCGCAGATCTGGGTAGTTGGCTAAAACAGTGTTCCAGCTACATTGTTCATTCATGCTTCCTGTTCTCTTTTCCCGTTCATTTGGTCTACACACTACTGAAGACGAAGCACGAGCTTCGTCCATTATTGGCAGGTCTTAACCTGGCGCTTTCGGAACAGGTCAATGCCTGGAATCCTGATCGCCCTTCCTCGCCGATCGCAGGTTTCTCTCCTGTGAAGCTCGTTATTCCGATCATCTGTATCACTGCCTTTTACAGCATCCCTGCTCTACTGTGGTTTGCTGCAGTCGCACTATCCTCGTACGATTTTTCCTTCGTTTCGCCGCTTCCATTCCACTGACGCATCTGCAGGGTCACGGACGTAACGGCAATTTGGAACGCAAATGCCTTTTTTGCATATTTTTTCAGTGTCAAGCTGCTTGGAGCAAAATGGGGATCCCTTCGTTTCTTTGCAGTTGCCATCGCGACCTTGGGTGTTCTTACCGTCACCTACGGCGGGATCACCGTTTTATCGCCACCTTCAAAGTCAAACAGAACGAATGTGTCAAATATTCCTGCGTCTGTCGTCGGAGACATGTTGACCCTGGTCGCATCCATCCTGTACGGTTTCTATCAAGTTTTCTACAAGAGATACATCGCGTTACCGTCCGAGTCGGATTCGACTGCCGAGTCTGCTCGTTATCGTCAACTTCCCGATCGTCTGGGTGCCATTGCAACCGAGGCAAATGAAGAGACTGCAATTATCCCCGATGCAGACGATATTGTATACCCGCCCCCCTTAGGTCTATACTCCAATCTTGTCATATCGGCTATCGGCCTTTGCACGCTGATGGTTTTCTGGATCCCAATACCTCTCCTACACCACTACCAGATCGAGAGTTTCCGACTACCACCAAATGCAAGTACTCTGATCGCAATCGCGTGCATAGCGGCTTCGAGCGTGGCATATAACGCCGGATTTATGGTAAGGCCGCCCTTTGTGCCTTGACAGTTTCTCGGATCTCAAGATTCGGGTCGTTTGACAGGTTCTGCTGGGAGTTTGGGGTCCTATTGTGACGTCGGTTGGGAGTCTGCTTACCATAGTCCTGACATTCATCTCTGATTTGATTTTCGGCACGGTCGCATTCACTATCGGAGGGCTCTTTGGGGCTGGTTTGATCGTTTGTGCGTTCGGGATTCTAGTCTATGATATGCTCTAAGTTCTGGTCGAACCAAGAACAAGAACAAGTACTTTCTTGCAGGCAGTGGAGAACGATAGCAATATAATTATATCACAGACCAGAAAAAGAATATGTGATGAACTACATAAGTAACAACCCAAGTAAAGCTGACAGAATTCATTGCACCAGAAGAGGATGGTAATAGAGGCAAGGGAAGGGTGAAGTGCCGAGCTGCACGAAAGTAATGGGAAAATGAGCGTAGATGAGATTGTGGCTAGGTTACAGACTTGTGCCTTCAAGGAAACGAGTGTGCCAAGACTGGAAACGGCGGATATCAGTTACGGAAGCAGGTAGGGTAACGGTCATGGAGACTAAACAGGCACAAGGATCGGGGACGGATCAACAAATGGTAGGAGGAGGTTATGAGTACCTGCCTCATTCTAGTCATGCAACGTAGAAGTAAGACAGCTTCAATGGAATACAGTTCCGGAAAGGGCATCGTCCTAATTTAGCCGGAGGCCCGACAATCTCAGGTCGAAACGTGTATCGGAGTATTATTACGAAGTCGTTGCCATTAAGCTGACAAAGTCATTAATCTAAAAATCCATTTCATTTGAACGTCACTTACCTCTTGCGCTTGGCTTTGGTCATCTCTTTCCGCAGTGCAGCACCATCTAACGGCTTGAGCAGCTCAAATGCACAAAGTAGGTCCTCGGACACACTACAGAAGAAACGTAAGCTCGACCGTTCGACAGGAAGACAGACAAAGCCCACCTCATGCAGGCCCCATAGTTGTCGAACTCTGATGCCGAAGAATGAGTAGGGCATTGCTGAAAGCAAAGTATACCAACAAACCTCCACAGTAGTTTGGTGCACTAAACACGGTGACCAATGTTCGATCGTTCCAAAACTCGTAGCCGTCTTCTACTACCATGTGCGCTCGGCAGATCAAATCCATGTCATATCGCACTAGGAAGTCGTTTATCACCGCCTTCCCGAAACAATAGCTAACACCGCGTTCATTGTCCTCCCAATCCAATGCGGTGTCTGATGGATCTGACCACAACAAATCGTTGAGTAGGCCGTAGTCAGGGACGTCTGTGGGTCTCTGTATACGCTTGATATCATCCATTGAATGCAGGGATGGAGATAGACCGCCATGAACGCAGAATATCTTTGAAGCGACGACAGCTGCGATGGGCAAACAGTTAAAGACATCTATGAACGATTTCCACGTTTTGATGTTACATCTTCGCTTGCATTCGTCATAGAAGCCATACACTGTGGTCGAGTGAGTGTTATGAATAGTTGGAGCCTCGAGAGACCAACCTCGCGTAACGTTCGCACATTCGTGATTACCCCGCAGGAGAAAGAAGTTCTCTGGGTACTTGATCTTGTAGCACAGCAAGAGGAGAATAGTTTCGAGACTTTGCTTGCCGCGATCCACATAGTCACCGAGGAAAAGATAGTTGGCAGTAGGAGGGAAGCCACACATCTCAAACAGTCGGATAAGGTCAGAATATTGCCCGTGAACATCGCCCACGATCTTGACAGGCGGTGAGAGCTCAATGAGCGTGGGTTGACCAAGAAAAACCTCCCTCGCGGCTTGACATATGGCGACGATCTCTGCATTCTTTAGGCAGAGAGACTTGCTGACTTTGCCGGTGTAGCCGACATCCAGGAGACGCTGTATCATGTCGTCAATGTCGAACTGCTTGAGCTTCTCTTTTCCGCTATTGCCGGAAGAACTGATAGAATCACCCAAGGGGAAGCTGGCTGTTGAGCCCGGTGTGAACGAAGGAGGCATTGTCGACGAAGAAAGTATAGTTTGGGTGATTGGAATGTCAAGAGGCGTGGGGGACGGTTTCGTGGGCGGGGCTACAGCAGATGATGCTGGCGGGGGTGGGGCAAGAGAGGGCGAGGAGCGATTGTTGGGGGAAGGGGGAAGGTTGGAGGGCACGGCAGCGGGCGAACCTGGGGGTTGAGATCCGCTTCCGCCAATCGGAGTGATGCTATGGTCTGGGTTGTCCATGGATGCGGCGGCACTGCGAACTGCATCATATTCGTGGGCAGCGCTTTGGCTATGGCTTGGGTGAAGAGAGGCACGAGGGTGGGTACCGTGGGGGACAGAGTCAACCAGGTCCTCGAACGGGCCATTCTGGGGCAGATCCTGGTCCTTCTCCCTGGCGGACTTTTTGGACTTCTTGGACTGCTGTTGGCCCATTGGCGGGGCCTGGGATAAGGAAGATGATGAGGCTGGCTCTGTCTGGGACGACTGTGGCCGCGACCGAGAAAACTTGGAAGCGAGGGCGGAGAACAAAGTGGGCGCCAGGTTTGGGATACGTGACTGTCGATCACGCAGACGGGTGCAAGTCGGGAGTTGGTGTAACTTGGCACGACGGTTGTTTGTTCACTTGTTTGCGACGAGAAACACGCACGCTAATCTCATTTTTGGGCTTGGGCGTACAAAAATAGACCGAAAATAAAAAAACATTCGTGCAATTCTCGTACAATAAAATATCCCCAAGCTCAGAACTTGCCAAACGCCTTCGTTGCAGCCTTGTTCTTGGCCACTCGGAGCACGTTGAAACGCACCGTTTTTGACAGCGGTCGACATTGCCCTGATAAACCTTAGCTAGTGGCTGTGTCTTCCCAGGCTCCACTCACCGACAGTGACCGTGTCCCCAACCTCCACGCGGAATGCAGGCGACACATGAGCAGCCAGGTTCTTGTGTCGTTTTTCATAACGGTCTGTGCGCACGTGTCAGAACACCACACCGACTCGGACGATGCTCTTGACTCACTGTACTTGGGGATATAGTGGAGGTAATCCCGGCGGATAATAATGGTCCGCGTCATTTTCGTTGACACGACTTTACCGGTCAGAATTCGCCCACGAATCGAGACACTGCCAATAAATGGACATTTCTTGTCTGCGCATATGCCATGTGTAGTTGTGCGTTGAGAGATCAAGAGCGAGCGCACCGATGTAGGTACCATGAATTGCGTCGGCAGGGGTCTTGAATCCAAGACCGATATCCTTGTACCATCTCTTGTCCTTTGTCGACACCTTCTTGCCGCCTTCACCAGACAACGGTTAGATTCCACCTCTAGATCGAGTGAACGACCATCGGCCCGTACCGCGGACTTTGGCATTTTGGAAGAGATGTTGCTTTTGGAATGCCTTCTCGATCTGCAGGAGGGTGTTAAAGACGTTGGTCCGAGTCAATTTCAATACGCACCTGTTCGGCCATTGTAGAGCGTGTTGTCGAGGATAATGGCACGCCTTTGGAGGTCCAAGCCACAAGACAGAAACTATACAGACCACGGCAGTTGCCGAGTCTCGATTCGGTTGCTTACCTAACCCGCACTTTTGACGCGACGCGTGCTAGGTTATGCTTGTCACGCGTTCACGCGTTCTTGCCACATACACACATTTCATGACAAGACAGCAAACACTTCGTAGGTCGTCGTCGTACATCACCACGGCCATTTACACAGAAACACATTTGATTGACAGGAAAGTTCTTCGAGATGCCGAAAAACGTCAAGCCTACACCGCCTCAACAATCCAGTCTAGCCGAACTGTGGGGCAAGAAGAAACGAAAGGCGGATGAATCATTACCTGCTCCTTCAGTTCCAGAGGAGAAGAGCGTGCCAACTGGCGAGGGGAATGACAACACAACTCCCTGCGTACCTGGTCCGTGAACGCAGTCCACTATCTCTATTCCAACTCACCGCGCTCATTCTTCAGCTAACCTTCGGGAGAAAACCCAGTCACCCAAGCGTACTACTTTCTACCCAGTTTTCAAAGAGACATGTAGCACTGACCGATCTCATACAGGCCGAGCTGCAAAGAAGAGACGTGTCGATTCGGATGGAGAGGAAGTTTCAAAGCCGCTTAAGGAAGGAAAGTCGTTCCCCCCTCGACAGCTTGCATCACGAACACCGGTTTCGTCGTGTGTTGAGAAGACCACTTCCCCAAGTCGGCCTGCTGTCAAAGGGAAAGGTAAAACTAAAGCACAGTCTGTTGCTCCAGCGGACGACGAGTCTGCCTCTAGCGCAGCGGAGGGCGAGGAGGAGGCTGCAGAGGATGACATGGTGGCATCTGAAGAAGATGATGCTACCCAGAAGTAAGTTTCCGTATGCCCTCCTCTCGGATTGACATATCATTCCTTCCCAAGTGCCGAAGAAGCACTCTCGCGAACAGGCGAAGTTGACATCGAGGGTGGTTGGAATGTGGGAGCGCCGTTCGTAGATTTCGCGTATGAAAAACGAGAGGATCGTGTTGATGGACCCCTTAGAGTTCCGTATGCAGCTCTTGCCAAGACATTCAGGCTAATCGAGGCGACCACGAAACGATTGGAAAAAACAGCATTACTCACAAGTTTCTTTCTGCTTGTCCTGCAACGTAGTGCCAAAGGAGATACCCACTCGCTTCTTCAGGCCGTCTACCTATGCATAAATAAGGTACCAATCCACCCTAGAACCTCTCCTGCTGATTGGTTTACTGTCAGCTAAGTTGAGTCCAGACTATGTTGGCATAGAATTAGGAATAGGAGAGAGTCTCCTTATCAAAGCAATCAGCGAATCTACGGGTCGCAGCTTGGCAGTAGTCAAGGCGGACCTCAAGAAAGAGGGTGATCTTGGCCTGGTCGCAGCGGTGAGTGTGCAATATTATATTTGACATCAATCAGGACTGGAAATTTCTCTATAGAACTCCAAGGCAAGCCAGAAGACGTTGTTCAGACCTAAGTCTTTGACAGTCCCTTTTGTATTCACCAATTTAAAAGAAATTGCGCTGTCCTCTGGTCATTCAGTAAGCAACAACTTGGTTGATTCTCTGATCTATTCGCCTGACTATGACTAGTCACAAACGAAGAAAGTATCTATCATCACCAAGTTGCTGGCAGCATGTCAGGACAATGAAGCAAAGTATATCATACGCAGTCTGGAGGGCAAGCTTCGGATAGGAAACGCAGAGCGAACCGTGCTTGTTGCATTGGCTCGTGCAGCTGTCCTAGCGGAGAGTGAGCAATGTGAGAGGTTTGGTTTCCTGTTTGGTTCGGCGGGTTTACAACCATCGCAGCCGGGAAAAAGTGGAGCAATGACAAGCTTCAAAGTCGTCTGGAGGAGGGGGCGAACATTATAAAATCCGTATTTAGGTTCGTCTTTCGCTACCGTTGTGGGCGTTCTGCTCATCGCCTGCTAGTGAACTTCCCAACTATGATCTCGTCATTCCTGCGCTCCTGACCCACGGGATCAACAATCTTCGTTCTGCGTGCAAGCTTACACCTGGTGTACCTCTCAAGCCTATGCTTGCGAAACCCACGAAGGCTATCGGTGAAGTCCTTGACCGCTTCGAGAGCAAACGATTCACATGTGAATACAAATACGACGGCGAGCGGGCACAAGTTCACAAACTTGATGACGGCACTGTCGGGGTATTCAGCAGGAATTCTGAGGATATGAGCAAAAAGTATCCCGATCTCGTGGAACAGCTACCACACGTGGGTGTATGGCTTTCTTGGCAGATTCGTTTTCCGTTGATATCGTTTCAGTGTGTTAAACCGGAGACGAAGTCGTTCGTTTTTGATGCGGAAGCGGTCGCTATAGACAAAGCCACGGGGAAACTGATGCCATTCCAGGAGCTCAGTAAGCGCAAACGGAAAGACGTGAAAGTCGAAGATATTCAAGTTCGAGTTTGCATCTTTGCTTTTGATCTTCTTTATTTGAACGGAGAGGTATGCATGGATAGACGTTGCTCAACGAACAATGCGTTAACGATGATGATAAAGTCACTGCTGCAAAAGCCGCTAGTCGAGCGTAGAGAGCTATTACGTCAACACTTTCAAGTTGTTTCGGGAGAATTCGGCTTTGCTAAATCTTCGGATTGCGAAACGACAGAAGAAATTCAAACCTTCCTCGAAGAGAGTGTCAAAGACGGCTGCGAGGGACTCATGGTGAAAATGCTCGAAAGTGACGAAAGTCACTACGAACCGAGTCGACGTAGTGTGAACTGGTTAAAGGTAAACGAAATCGTTGGATCCCTCTTCCCGTATGTTTATGATCTTGTTTAGCTCAAGAAAGATTATCTTGCTGGCGTGGGCGACTCGCTCGACCTGGTAGTAGTCGGTGGATACTACGGAAAAGGCAAACGCACGAATGTGTACGGTGCATTTCTATTGGCGTGCTTCGACGCGGATTCCGAGGAGTATCAGACCATCTGCAAGATCGGAACAGGGTTCAGCGAAGAGATGCTGCAAACCCACTGGGATACTCTTCGAGCATTCGAGGTACAGAAACCTCGGGGAGACATTAAAGTCGGCGGTGCCAAACCCGACGTATGGTTCGAGCCCAAGGTTGTCTGGGAAGTGCTTGCAGCCGATCTGAGTCTGAGTCCAATATACACTGCTGGACAGGGTTTGGTGCGTGTCCATCATTTGGGTGACTGCAAGGTTGGTAAAGGTTATAATTATCTAGGTGGAAGAGCGTGGCATCTCATTGCGCTTTCCTCGGTTTCTTCGGGTAAGAGACGACAAGTCAGCCGACGATGCAACTGGCCCAGACCAGGTAAAACCTTTGATGTTTGACATGCTGTTTACACTGATCGATGGATTAGATTGCCGAGATGTATCAACGTCAAGCACTCGCTCATCAGAAAGGAAAAGGCAAAGGAGGGGATGGAGACGATGGATTTTGGTGATATCATACATTGAGAGCACATATGAAGCGTAGTACTCAGCAATGCCTAGAAATACATCTTGGGTTAATGGAACACCAGAGCCAAGCGACGGTGCATACTTTGTTCACTTTGCATCCGACTTGCTCAGTTCATCGAGGGCCTGAGTAACTGGGCCTTTCGATTCCGTGCCAGACAAGCCGTGTCTCCTCTCACGGCCGCCGTAATACCAGTAGTTGACAAAGCGCGCTCCCTGAACGGACTGCGCTACGGTATTGGTTGTGTGACATGCCAAGAGCAAGTAGTTCCGAGGCTGCACTCTCCAGGCTGCGATGGAGATCAAAGAAGAGAATTATGGGAGGATGACAGATACAGACCGAAGCGCATGAAGACCATGCTAGGAAGGGGGCTCAGTCAGGATCTCGCGGAACACAGAAACATGAAACACACGAGTAGATTGCGAGGGTGGGTGTCATGGTACCGGATATGAGTTCTTCATCTTTGCTCAGATCTGCGATAGCAGCCAGGGGAAGACCGAAGTTGGCCACCTGTAAAATGGATGAATGAGAGAAGAAACGGAAACGGGGGCTGGGAAGGACTGACGGGCCCCCAGAAATGAGTGCCTTGAGAAAAAAAAAAATTAGTTAGAGAAGATAAGCGTGAATTGTGAAATGTGGCTGAACTGACTGAAGAAGTACTCGCGGGCCGCTGGAGACCTGATCCAGGTGAAGAAGGTGGAAGCCATGGCAGGGATGAGAACGAAAGATGCGACACGGAAACAAGTCCGACCAACACACGAGGCTTACCAGAGTCACGTGACACAAAATATGGACGGAGTGCCGACTGCAGTCACTGCACTGACGATTTGTGACTTTGTGAGGACAGGGAACGAACGTGAGCTCGAAGAATCGTCCACGACTGTCTGCACGGCGAGGGAATGTAACGCCCGAGATGATAAGAGAGGAAGGGAGGTCGGTTCCTCGGGGTCTGATTTTGTCTCCAAGAATGGTAAGCGGTCTCGTACACGTTGTGTTGTGGCACGGAGAGGGCTGGCAGCCATGATGCAGCAGGTGCAGGGGGGGTTCTTTATCTGCATTGACCGGTTTACGAGGTCTGTTATTGACCACCATGCACACTGCGTACGCGCCGAGTGGCCACAATCCCGCATACCCTTACTACGGTCAACCTTACCACACTTACATCCCTCCAGGCTATCCACAGCAACCCCAACCTTCTCGATCGTCATTTCAATCGGCCCAACCACAACCACAGGCCTACTCCACTCCACCACATGCCACATCGCCAGACCCATGGCCCCGAGAAAAGGTCGTGTTCCCCCAGCCCGCTCCCGGGCCTCCCCTTCGCCAGTCTCCCCCCATCAGGGACAACGCGTTCGTTCCCCCCGCTTCAGACACCCTCGACTCCAAGACTCGTCCTAAGCGTGCGTCCACCACCAGGCCCAAACCCGTCTCCGAGAAGCCGCCCCCTCACCTCAAGCCCGCATTGAAGAAGAATGCCATCAAGCGCGCAGAGTCTCTCTCCGCCCCCCCTCTCGAGAGAATTAGAACGAGTTCTAGTGCTCGCCGGCGGTTAGCGCCCACCACTCGTACCCGCAAAGATTCCAACCCCTCCTTTCTCCCCGGTATGCATCTTACCCACGTGTCCCCCACCCTGCTGACTGACAGCCTCGCCCCTTCCATGCCGTCATCTCCGCAGATCACATGTTTGTCTCCTTCTATGGCACAAATGAACTTCGTTTGGAAAATGTAGCATATCAAGATACCCTCGACGAAATCAAGGAGAGTATCATGCCAATGTGGCCCCATGGAGTATCCAGCCAAGTCATGTCGTCCCTCTCGTGGCGCGTCACGTTCTCAAGAAATCCGTGGAGCGCAACAGGCTCCGAAGCCATCATGTAAGTTAATGCGCCACTAGTTTCGGCAGTGTTCATCGATCATCCGTCCCTAGCGTAAAGCGAATGATCTCAGAGTTGTTTGCCTGTCTCAGTCGTCGCGTCCGTTCCTTTTCCCGTTGTAGTGCACGACGACCGTTTTGACACGAATTCACAACCAGGGATATCAATATCTGACTTCATTGCATACCGGTTATTCGGTAAGGTTTATGGAGATTTCCCCGACGTTCCAACTGATACCGTGGCTCAGTACCCACAGCTTATCTTTCGTGACATGGCGGAAGACACCGAGTCCGACTTCTTCGTGGCTTATATGTCTCGATTAGGCCACAAAATGACCCTCGTCCGGCCCCCGCGCCGTGTTGGCGAGCAGCTCGGCCCCCGTCTGCGCAATGCTTGGCCGTTTAAAATAGCCGCGCAAAGTGCGACAGAATCAGAGATCTACAGCATTGAGCTCAAGCGTAATGCATTTGGAGGTCTTGTGCTTCCTAGCTATTCTTGCTTCGAGTTATCTCACCTTTTGACTCCACAGCTCCGGAACTAAACAAGGACGTCTTTGCTTCTCATGCACTACAGGAAATCAGCGTCCTTGGTTACAAGCTTGAGGCTACGGTTCCTCTTCCCGCCACAGGCTTTTTAGGATTGGGCGGAAAGAGAGAAATATGGGTTTTCCGCGGCACTCGGATGCGCCACAGACCAGATTCACGTAGTGCTACATCTGGGCGCACATGAAGACACGTTGCGCTGCATACAAACCTCGGGCACAATTTGTGGACGGCGGTAAATGAGTCCGTGTTTCACGGAGCCCGAAGGATTGGGACGCTATATGCTCTGCATCTATAATATAGGAGTGTGTATGAACGCATGGTCTAGTGTTCCTGCATTTCGTTACTATGTAGTCTGCCAAGTGCCAAGGCAGAGATCAATTCAGCCCCGAGCTGGCCTGCTCTTTTGTTAAAACGTTGATGCATCACCGCGATGAATGAACTTATCGCCATGCTGTCAAAGGTACGATGATCGTGTGAGCATCGCCTGCTTCACAAGGCCTGTGATATCGGAGAATAAGATATGTACCCCCGGATCTGAGCATGTGTTAATTTTCGAAGGTAACGAGATCCCGAAACATGATCAATCTGCGCCGTTCTCGGGGAAATAAACCAGCTTCTCTGGATCACTTTCGTTTGTTGCAATGAAGAACTTTGTCATCACTAGGGGAACAATCGCCAGTCACGACTTGCCGCCTTCTGTAGGTGGCCTACGTCAGGTGCAATAGTTTGCGACAGATTCGTCCGGATACGAACGGGCTTCCGGGAAAGATGCGTCTCGCTTGCAAGTACAACAACATGGGCATGAGCATGAGCATAGTCTTTGACAAAGCGGTGTAAACTGGTTCTCTGCACCACTGGTCACATGGACATGAAAACGTGCTTGATGAAGTCCATCCCTAGGCTATATCATATCAAAAATCTATGATCTGAAAAGGGTGCTTGAGGCCACGCCAGTTGTCCAAGCCAATCGCGCCATCGGAGCTTCGTCTGCACAGACAGAACTGGTAGAGGGTAAGGATTCAGCATGAGGTCATCTGAATGATTTACAGTTAGTATGCACATGAGCGGGTATAGACGAAGACAAGAGGATCAAAGTACAATTCAAAAGCCTGCCAGTGGCTTGCAAGAGAGAAGCCTCTATGATATGGCGAACCTAGAATCGGTAAGATGCAGTATCGGCCGAGGATTGTTTGTGTTCGGTAGTACTGGCCGTAGCTGATCATCCCACCGGCGAAGATGGTTTGCGATGCCATCGCCTTGATCTCCTCCAGGGACAAGTTTGCATAGGCCAGAATATATGGTTGTAGCAAGGCATCCAGGAAGTGTTCTACAGCGGCGGGCGTGGCTGAACTAGATGGTATTGAATCTGGGCCATCCGAGCTCGGACGAGATGACGTCTAACTGCTGACTGCCTGCTTACGAGGTTATTGTTGAAAACCCGATAGTTACGACTCTGACGGTGAAAGTTACAGGAAAGTAATAGCGAGCACCCTGCATGGCCCGGATCAGCGGGACGGTGAGCTGGTAGTTGATGATAGCCGATCTCCTCGTATCAGTGTTGTGACAACATATGATAATGGGGGAGCGACTGGAGGATCATTAGGACAGCACGAGAAGACGACCCCAAGAACGAGTGGCGTAGGTGGGAGCTCGGATGCGTTGCTCTCGTGGTTATTGTCCGGATAGAAACCCGACCGGGTTTCAGCGCCTCGACGTTCCACTGTTTCACTGATAGCCCGCTGTCCGTACCAAGGACATGTCTTGTTCAAAAGGCCGGTTTCACCCTCGCGTCGAGGGTATGTACACAGAGTATGTTCGGGCCAACTGTCAGAGTCTCTCAGTCAAAGACCAGATCGCCCCAAACCCCAAACCCCAGATGCCATTACATATTATAACACCTTTCGTCTATACCTAGGGATATAAACACATGGGAGGGATCCGTTCTCTAGGCCATCTTGATGACCCGCGAACCATCGGCGACCCCAGCAAGGCTCTTTGCGCATACCAGTCCGTCTTCTCCCTTTCGGTTAAGCAGCTGGTCCCACCAACCAAAGAGGAAGTCGCGGGCGATGAGCTTGAACCAGGGTGTGAATGACTTGGCTGTATCAAAGTGTGATTGTTAACCGGATTTCCTGGCAGGTGAAACGGTGCACGTACATTTATCATCAAACATGTCTTGCAGTTCCGCCTTGTCAACCCATTTGTAATCGCGGATCTCGTTCTTGTTCGGAGTTACAGTAACGTTTGCCGTCAAGAACAAGATGTAATCCACTGTAGGAAAATGCCGTCTGAACGGTGCAGTCGTTTATCTCAGGGCCTCCTCACCTTCGTGTTCGCCCCACATTCCATTCGATGGCGCAAGATAGTGTATCTTAGTGAGGTACTGGAACTGATCCACAGGGGTCTGGCTGGGAGGGATACCAAGTTCATGTTCTAGCTTCCTCGATGCGGCGACGCGGACACCAAGCTGATCCTTTTCCATTTTCTCCTGGTCGAAATCATCGAGCGGGTGGGAACAACATGTGTTGGTCCACATATCAGGGAACGTGATCTTTTCGCTCGCACGCTGCTGGAGAAGAAGTTTACCATCTGATGGGCGGAAGACAAATGCGGAGAAGGCGCGGTGAAGCAAGCCCTTATTGATGTTTTCCATCAGATGACCTGAAGTAGGAGTGTCAGAACGTGGCAAGTAGTGAAATAAGCGTACAGCGTTGCGTACATGTCTTCTTGTCTGCAGCACCGATGGCGTTGTCTTGTTCGTCGACGAGGATGCATCGCTCGTCCATCAGACGTGATTGTTCGGGGTCATAGTCCTTGAGGTCGATGGTGGAGAGTACAGCCCGGGCAGCGAGAACGGCGGGGGAAGGCATTGGTGCGGTATGAGAGGAGGCAAACCGAACTGGGTAGGATTTTATACTGTCGATGGACGAGCTGATATGGAAATGGTACGAAAAGTTTGATACCAGTGGATGAGCACGTAACGTTCCTTGGCACGGGTTTGTGCAGAGCGGGAGCGCTCTGATCGAACAAATAAGACCATAAATGTGACCTGGAACGTTCGGCGGACGAAATGCTATCATTGCAAAGATAATTTCATTCGGAGTCTTCGGGCAAGTTTCGGACCGACCAAATCCATAACTGAGTCTACAGTAAACTCCATTGCCGCGTCAGCGGCGGCCACCGGGTGGTCGTATGCAGATTTTGGTGGAACGTTTGCTCTACCATCCTGTTTATGAGGTAGTCTACTGTATACGGATCTCGATCCGCCCATATGGTTCCTCCTGCTCCACCCGCAAGAGGTCCTTGGTCACAAGAACTAAAAGACATGAATTTTCTTCCTATCTTGCTAAGCGATTGGCACCCACCCAGACAATGGTACAGCGCAGCAGCCGCGACACGTGCGGTACTGCTTGCCTTTGGAACGACATCGTCGAATACGAGGCACTGGGTGCTCGGGAGCGACTTGTACTGCATCTTTGCATACCTAGAACATGCGTCAGGATCATCTCACCGACGGCATAGCACTCAAACGAACTCCAGAAAATTACAGGAATTCTTCTCGAGAGCAACCCGATTTGTCTCTGACTGCCCCGGCTCGATAACATTGTGGTTTCCAGGAACTGCAGGCAAACTTCAGTGCGCACAGGTGATGCGATATCCATGAAAACGTACCGTCAAATACGAAATCATCATCACTCTGGATTATAGGCAAGATCATCGCCGGTGATTCTAGGCCAGCCTGAATGCTTCCATGATGGCTGGGCAACGAGCTGCCCCTTCGGCTTGCCGAACTTTCTCGAAGTTTGGCATCCGCGTGCTCAACGCTCATCCGATCACTGATTAGTTGGTGCATTCCTCCTTCTCGGGCAGAAATCGAGGAACTGCCCCCCGCCATATCCCACGGAAACAAAGCACTGCGTTGAGAATGAAAGGTATCCGATATTGGGTCAGCGCCTATATTATCCGCACGTCCAGGCGGTGGATGAGAGACGTGACGGGGTTGACCGGGTTCCTGATAGAAAGGGTAAAAAAGTGAAAACCCGACCATGGAAACGCAAATTGAAACAACCTCCGAGGAACGCAAATTTGTTGCGTTCAGCATATAGTCATCGGCATTTCCCCAGTTCGCTATTGGGACATTAAATTAGCATCAGGAAGCTCACATGAGGGTTCGGAGCAGGTCAGACCGTTTATGTCATAGTTGAAATCAACCATATCACCGTCGTCCATTGGCGCGATTCCTTCTTGATGAGCGAACCAATTCTCAGTGGGCAACGGAGAAATTTCTCCTATATTTCCCGACCTTTCTTTCAGTGGAGGGGTGGATAATTTCCGCCGCTTGCGGCGAAGATTACCATCCTCTGTTTATAGTTAGTGAGTATACCCGGGCCACACATCGGTGACTCTTGCCTGCATTCCCTGGTTCCACGAAGAGAAAAGACCGGGCTTCGACATGCGCCTTGAAGTGGTCAATCCAGAAATCAACCAATTCTTTGGCGTGCACTAGTAGAGCTCAGCTCCGCCTTTTGGTCTATTCTGGATGACTTACCGCTACCAGGAGCGTTCCACAGCAAACTATTTATCATATCAACTTGCCGTTTCTCGAGCTTCTTCAACTCCAATTCACATCGAATAGTGTTTTGTTTGTCCAAGTAAAGCATTCGAGTAGCCTCCAGGTAAACGGGGTTGGTATGGCATACAGCCTAGCTTGGTGAGGCTTACCTTGAGTTCGTCATCTGTCAACTCGGTCCTAACGTCTAGCATGGCTCTCGCGCGTTTAGTCTTCCTTGGTTTGGCCCCGTTCGTTTCCGGCTGGATTGGCTCTGTACGCGCAAGCTGTATGCTGGGCACGGTCGCTGGAGAGCATGAGGGCTCTGCCGCAATTTGGGGGTCTGTTGACTTTGTTGTGCCAACAAGGAAAGGTGAAAGAGCAGGTTCAACTACGATCGTAGTAAGTTGTTATGAATCGGGACTTCGGTAACGTTATATTCTCACCTAACTCAGCGTGCGGGTCTTGGGCCGTGTCGGTAGGGATACAATGAGACTGAGGACTCTGTATATCTCGAAGGAGATCGTGTCCAACAAAACCATCATCCAGATCCCCGGCGTCAAAGTCCATGACAAAGGGTTCCGGAGTTTGCGCAAGGAACCTACTTCGCATCAGCCAAGTGTCATACAGTCGTAGAGAAAGAGTTACTCTGCATCGTTCTCCGCGGCTGGACTAGCTCCCCATCCTTCTCCCAGCTCTCTAACAAGATCGTCCCCAATCCCCTCCTCGATATCCAGGCCGTCAAACGTGTCATCAAAACCGAAACCTCCCATCTGAGAAGAGGAAAGTCTCGCCATTCCGCTCCCTCCGAAGGATACATCAAATGAGTTCGAAAGTAGAAGATCATGGTTATCGGGCAGAGTGCACGCGGTTGCACGGAGAATTTCCGCATTTGGAGGCAATGCAGTCGACCCCGTGTTTTTCCCTTTCGTTTTGGTTGTTGTTGGGCGGTAGTCGCCATCCGATTCATCATCGACATCCTTATTGCCGTTGCCTATTTTTATGAATGATCTTGGTCCCAAACGATTCGTTTGAATTGCGAGACGCACCTCCGACATTCAGGTATTCATCCCAGTTCTAAGAATCCAGAGGAAATGGTCATTTTTGCCCAAAAATATGAAAAATAACCTACCGTGACCATGGCATCAAAGTCCATGGAGAATGCAGCCTCCGGATCGGCTCGCAGAGTCACCGCAGACGATCTAAGGGTTTACGTGAAAAACCGATACGTGTATGAAGAGCCGAGACGAACTTGACACTCGGTTGCGCCATTTGAAGTTGACCTTCTGAAGGTATCATCGATCGAAGCTCTTGTTCGACTCGTTTGAGAGAGTTGAAGCACGTTGTCACATCCGACATGAAAATTTCTTGTTTTACTGACCAACGGTTGATTCCCGTTACTGATTCTTCAAGATGATACCCCACCTTTGTACACCCTGCAAACAGGAAAATGAGTCCACACCACACAGTCGTTAACGACGACGACGGCCCACCGAGCAGCGCCAACCAACAAGTTGGATGAGAGACGAAGCGCAAGAGGCTCCGTAGGCGTGGCGATCAGTCGACATAACTGGGAGATGTCAGCGGTCATTACAGAACGCTTGGGCAGCTTTTTGAACGCGGATTTGGATCCGAGTGTGGCAGCAAGCCTGCGCATATAGCCGTCAGTTCCTCTTGGTTTCAGTCGTGATAGTGGGGGGGATAATTACCACAGAAGACCGAAACCGCTATCTCTCTTTGATAGCAGTTCTGGTGAGAAGAACATAGCGACTGCAGGCACTGGGAGGAAATTTGTGAGTAGGGGTAGGTTATCAGAACGCACAGATGGCTTGTATGCGGTTGCATCTAAATTGAAAGCAAATTTACATAAATCGAAGTCGACGGAAGTACGGGGAAGCAAGCGCGAAGCAGCCGGCATATAGACGCTCACGGACAAGTCACACCCTTATCCAGTGACGTCCTCCATCAGACCCGACAAGTCGGGTGAACAGCTCGTCTCGATTCGCTACCCAGTGGAACCTTTCCTCTCTTTCCTCTCCCTCTTCTGGAACCCATATGATGCAGATACCTTTCATAAGGCCAGACCTCCGCACGCCACACAGTCGGTCAAGGGGCATGACGAGCTTTGGTTGAGTTCCAGTGAGCGAGGTAAAAAGCAAGGTGGAAGGCGTCAGTGTGATTAACCCCGGGGAAGAGGAATGTTGAGCCAAGAAAGCTAATCAAGAGAGTTCAATGTGAGTCATGAACATGATGTATGAAAGACGGAGAGACAGCGTACTATGTGCATCCCCAACTCCTAAACGCTGGTTGGTAGCGGTTTCGTCTAGGGGGAGGTTCTGAGTAATACAACTGAGCCCAGCCCAGCTTGGATGACTCTATGGGTCACGTACGTCGGCTGACAGGAATTGTCTGCCCTCGTTCAGTAAGGCTTTACCCCGAGCGACCCGTTTACCCCACTTCTTCCAGTTTATGCTAGCATCCTCAGACAGCCGAACCTGAGAGGTACTATATGCGAGGCTGTCTGTGCTCGCAGAGGCATCGGATGTACGACGTGCTTGGTTGTTAGGCGAAGTTACGTCTTTCCCTGTTACAATCCGTTTGGCGATCAACTCCATGGCATAATCAACATCGGTTGGTGCATCTTTAAACAAACACAGTGCCCTGGGAGAGAAAGGGTATATGAAGGTGGCGACACTCCGGAAACATTCACACCTACCGTGTTATATCTGCAGGCGGAAGAGCCGCAACGACGGGTGTAATATGCCAAAAGAGTATGCCTCCAATCCCATAACCCACTTTAGCAACGTACTTGGCCGGAAGGACAAGCGTGACTAGACCAATGAGAATAAAAAGCTTCCAAGGTGATCAATGAGACAAACAGTTCAAAGTCAGTAATAACTTACAACTAAATACCGGCGGGACACAGAAGGTCGACGCCAGGTAAAGATACTACATACTATGTCAGACTGAAGGTGGGTTTCGTTATAACAAATTTACTTTTTCACCCTCTCGTGAAGGTCGGCCAGTTCGTTCAGGGCATTCAATATATTTCGTTTGGAGTTTTCTTCGTCATCAGTTTCGGCTGTGCAAATAGACGTGAACGCAAGGACATTGAAGTTCAATTTAGAATCTTACTCGCGTCTTTTACAATGGGCTGTGCTATACCTTTCTCCCCCGTCCTATATAGCTTGAAAAGACTCCACATTTCGACAGGCCCGAGCGTCGCGACTGAAAGTTGCTGTTGAACTACCTTCCCAAACTTGAGTGCTTGCGCGGTCTCTTTGCGCCGCTCCTGTAATTCTTTAAGGGTAGGGTAAGTCCATATACAGTGTTGAAGAAGACCGAAAGCGATCCGGAATATGAGAGCGGGAAGGAGTAAATCATGAAACCATAGAAACCAGAACGTCTTGAGAAGCATAAGAAGCAGATCAAGATAACCTTCAACTGGCGGCTTACGATACAATGTCTCAAACTACGCGGGTGATCTTTCCATAAAGCCAGCCGTGCTAAACTCGATAAGAGAGCATAATATGGTGGAAATATTGCCAAGTAGAGTCTTTGGGTGGTTATAGTCAGACGTTTGAGGGTGAATGTGGGGGTGACGCTCGTAGCCGGGGATAGAAATGGTAAAAGATAGTTCTATAGGGTTCAGAGAAGAAGAAAGGACGGGGCATGCGAGACGACATACATAGGCAATGTATTCCGAGAGCGAACGATCAACAGGACAAGGGAACGGAGGGGTCGAGGGTCTGCTCTCCGCTGCAATGGAGTCTGGAGTGCGGGATCTGGCAGTACCGGTGGAGAGCCTGACCTCTGTCACGTACTGAGAAGAGTTTCAAGTTGTGCCAGCGGTGTACCCATTCATAAGTGGGACGCACTGCTGAGAACAAAGATAAGAACCGCTCGACCTCTTCTTCGTCATACAACTGTCGTAGCTGGGCTTCAGACAAATCCTCGAGGTCATTCTCACAGCGTGAAGGTATATCAAAAGATCCCTGAGTGGACTCAGGTTCCGTCATCATGGTGTCAAGGTATGTGCTGTGTGTGACCCGTGGCGGTGCACTTGTATCGGTCATGTGACTGGCGCGTATGTTCTCGTTTGTCGTTAACTTTCATTCACCACCACGCGCAAGTCCTCGACACGCCGCGCCAATGACCAATACGGACGGGAAAGAAGATGGAATATACGCCTGGATGACCTCAGTGCGAGCATCCATGGCCAATGATCCTTGCCGACAGTTATTCGAGGACCAAGTTCAAACTCATGCATTCATCTTTCTTGATGATTACCTCGAGCATATCCTCGTCGGTCCGAAGCAAGGGTAACCTCTGGCCACGTACCTCAACAAAGAACATACTGATCTTACCCCGATAGTCCAATGATTGAACTCGTGAAGACACCAGGTCGCAGAAAGAACATTCCTCGCACGACTAGAGCAGCTACTGCGGCGGCTGCGAAAGTGAAAAACACTTCATTATTTTCACTCTGCGTATGTTCGCTTTCATGGATGTGGATGTCCTCTCATCCCATCCTTAGGACGACGAATCTGTGGGGAGTGGTGTTCCCGTCAATAGCTTCCACAAAGCCTTGCTTCAGGAAAAGGAAAGATCTGAGCAGAATGCACTAGTTTCGCGTAAAGTTCCAATTGACCCATCTCCAACTACAAATGGTCCAGTGGATAAGACTTATGGACGACCCTCGCCTATGCAGTCCATGGACATTCCGGAAATCTGTGTTTCCACCGAGACGGAATCGCAGACTAGTGTGATGCCTCCTCATCACCATCCAAGTGATCCGTCAAGTCAACCCATGGCTCCTTTCCTAGCTGTTGAACGTGGCACCGAACTGTCCGTTATCGCGGAAGGAGACGAGTCACCCGAACGCACTGTTGCTTCCAACCGAGACGGGTCACCTCAGACCATGCCTCAATCTTGTCATGGAGATTTCCCTCCTACAGAGAAGTCCAGCGTTATCCGATTTGACCCCATGGCACAAGGGAACGTTTCACCAGATCCGCGACATTCGGTCCCTTCGTCTGTCAACACCTACCATTCCATCCCGCTTGATTCCCCTCCAGTAGAAACCTTAAGAGCTGGAACTCGCAATTACACAGAGCCATTACCCTCTCGAATTACCGACTATTCTCCAGGGAATCGTGAGAGGGATGCCTTAACGGCCCCTCTACCAGTTGTCCCTCTGCCGGACTCGATCCAGAACCTGCATACCATCCTTGTTCCATTAAACGATTCTTCACCGAGGACTTTGGCTCACAAAAGTGGTACCGCGGGTTTTCCGATGCTGCCTGCGCCATCCCCTTTACGTAAATCAATACGTGTTGCACAGGAAGCAATTACCAGTTCCGCAATTCCATCCACTGTACCTCCAGTGCCACTTGGCAAGAGGACCTCTTGGTTGATGAAGGCTCGCGAGGCCAAGGCGATGGAGGGAACGAATCCCCTCCACAGTAGTTCTGTTGCGGTGATTCCCGCGACAATCCCCCGGGTATCGACCGCAGTCAAGCGGAAGAGCGAGGAAATGTTGGGTGCAACACCGCTCGAACCAGACTGGGGAAAGGACCAACGTAAACCGAAGGTTGCCAAGTCCACTGGGGTTGACCTCGTACCGCTGACTTCCAAGGAGACTGAGAAGACCAGCCTCCGTGATGTTCCTTCTGTACAAGCTGATCCAACCGCTACGTTTTCCACCACAACCATGCCGGCTGACCAGCTGAAGTCCCATGCAATGGACCTTGATCAACCAATCGGTCGGATGGACTCCACAGAAGAAGGCTTTATTGATCTGTTTAAGCGCACTGTCGAAGGGCTTGGAGCGCGCGCTGGTAAAAGCATGGGAAAGTCTCTTGGTGGTGCAGCGGTTGCTGCACTCGCCGAGGCGCGAGCAGCTGCTGAAGCGAAGGTCGCCAAACGGAACAAGGATAATATCATTTCCAATGATCCTGGAGTGCTTCCCGACGATGATCTGTCCGACCAGGAATCCCTCGAGAACCAAACACGGCCAGATGATCTAGTTCCCTTGGTTCCTGCCCCTCGAGTGGAAGAGACCACACGTCGACTTAGTCTCTCAGATTTGACTCCAGATGCTGTACAGTTCAACGAACCCGAACTCTCAACGAAGATAGCCAAATCAATGGGTGTGAGCACTCAGATCAACAGTGCCAACGATAGTATTTCTACCACTCCTTCTCACTCGCCCCCTGTCAAGGGAGCTTCAGGTTTAGTCAAACCTGCGGGGCCAGTATTCAACAAACCACCACCACCCGTATTCATGCCCCCGGCTTCAAAGCGATCCTCTATTGTTTCCGCTCGACCAAAGGAGTTCCCGACTCATCCCCCGTCAGGCCAATACACGTTGCCTGTTGCCGTGTCCCTGGGTATTCCCGCTCGACTCACCTCCCCATCCCGTGGTTTTCCTCTCCATGTTCAAGGAACAGCACAGCCACCTGTGGAGTCTTCGCAATCTGGTAATTTCTCTGATACGATCTTTGACAGGCCTGAGGGAGTTTCTGCGTGGGCCCCCTCTGCGCAAGACACTGAGCATACTAGTGGTTCGCAACAATGCAACTTGCAATACAAAACCGCTGTTGTCTTCGATGACGATGACGACGATAGCTGGCCACTTGAGGAGAAACTTGCTGCTGCCGAGCCAGGATGGAGACCATTTGACTTCAGCAACGTCGATAAGGAGGACACGTGGAGTTCACTTCCAACCGAAAGTCAAGGGCCTACCAGAAGTCTTACAGGAGAGAAGAATGGTGACGCTATACCTCTGCCTGGTGACACAGGGATTGAAGTTGAGACAAACGCCGAAGACATGGAACGGGAACCAGATCCTGTGGAGGTCTCAGACACTGAACATTCCATGATGGAACTCAGTGAACTCGAGGGGGCTGCTGAGGTCGCAACAACCGGTCATGGTTGTATACGGGTACGTAGTTCTAAACAATTATAGGACATGATGGTTGACTCTCGCAGCAGCCAGTCGGGAGGACTACAAGCCAAACTTCAATGGCTTCCACTGCCTCTTCTTCTCAGGTTCAAGCTGGCTTCTTCAATCAAGCCAGTAAACTTGTGAACAGTGTGCTTGGGGGAGGCAAGAAGGCTAAACCAGAGCTGAAAAGCCTACAATTAGCTGCTGCTGTTGCAAAGAAGGTCCGTTCGAGTAAATGTTATGTTTGAATGCTCGTTCTCATACCTGCTTGCAGCAACAAGAGGAAGCGGATAAGAAGACGCGACGCTTGAAGGATATGGAGGCCAGACGCCAGGGGGCCATCGCAAAGAAGGCAGAAGAAGAAAGAACACGACTTCTTGAAGAGGAGAAGAAGAACAAGGAGGAACTCGAAAAACGGAAACGTGAAAGAGAGGAAAATACTGATCGACGACCACTTAAACCTCCAGTGTCGACAAAGCTGGGCGACGATGACGCTTCTAAGAAACGCCGGCTTGCCCCAGACACAGGAAAGAAATCGGAGATCAAGAAACTCCCACCGAAGGATAAGAAGGATGTTACACTCCCTACAAAACCGGCTGCTACACCCGCAACAAAGCTTGTCGCTCAGAAGAGTACAAAGGTCACCGCCACAGCCCTCGTATCGTCTGCTGCATATAACTCCACTCAGAACGCACCGCCAGCTCCATCAACTAAACCGTTCATTCCGGAGGCCAAGCCCTTCAAGGTGGCCTCTTCGTCTTTGAAAGGTAAGGCGAAGGCAAGACCGCAAGAAGATGATATAGGGGACAAACTCCCGTCCACTATGGTTCAGGCGCAAATGGCTGCCCGGGCGAAAGCCCAGATGCAAGCCGCCAAGCTACCCACGCCCGAGGTTCCAAGCGAGTCGATCGAGCTTCCGGAAATCAATAGTGAATACTCTGACTCGGATGACGAAGACAAGGTTCGGGCATTCGATCCGCCAGATTGGGCGCAGTCTCCAGAACTCCGCCAGGCGCTCCAGATGCAGAGCACTGTGAACCCTGACAATATCTTTGGGGCCATCCGACCGTTGCGAATGGAGGAGATGTTCCGGACAAGACAAAGTCGGTTCAGAGCACGGACAAGCTCGGCAAATTGGTCGGGAACGGACAGACTGACCGTTGAAGAGATTCGCGAATACGAACGACGAATGGGTTTTCAGCGAACGGAGGCATCTTGAACGGCACAGTGTCATTTGCGTAAATTATGCATGTCTATTATCTATATCTACTACGACCCAGGAGGTCTGAGACTGTATGATCACGTGACTTGTGAATTGTTTGGTTGAGCTTGTCTGGTGGTGGTGCAGCGTCGGACATATGGCAAACAATTCTATCATAGGTTTATCATCTCAAGTTCTTGTTGTCCATATAAAACGATCGTCGTAGATTCTGGCCTGTCCTCTCTCTCATTCTCCTTCTTTTGCTCTTTATTTTTGTCAGCCATGACCTCCTCTTCTTCCTCGTCCCCGGAAATACAGCCTGCTCCAACTGCATCTGCGCAGGAACGCTTCACTTACAAACACGCCACACACGACGAAGTCCTCGAGGATCTGTCAAGGTCGGATTCCTCTGTTTTTTTCCGCCTCGTCTTGCTTACTGTTCGGTAGTCGGTTTCTTCTCAATCTTCCTGACGAAGAGCTTTCATCGCTAGAACGGATATGCTTTCAGGTGGAACAAGCGTAAGCCGCTCGGTGACCACGATCAGACTTGCGCAAGCTCATGCGAATCAATAGCCATTGGTTCTACGAAGACTTCGTTCGAGAGGAAAACCCCAAGTTTCCGTCGTTGCCGCTCAAGAAGTTCTCCGAAATGCTATTCCATGCCTGCCCTCTATTGCATCAATGGAGTCACGATCATGAACAAGCTTTCAACACCTTCATGCAGTACAAAACCAGGGTTCCTGTTTGTGGTGCAATAATGTTGAATGAAAGTTGGGAGAAGGTTCGTCATCTATACAGCATTTCTCGGTTTCCAATACCCCCATCTTGTTCCAGTGTATCCTCGTGAAAGGGTGGAAATCTTCGTCAGGGTGGGGCTTTCCAAAGGGTAAAATAAATGAGCATGAACCTTCTCACGAGTGCGCGATTCGCGAGGTAAGGCTCTTCCCTGCTATAACGCATCTCCTCTCATTGTTTTTCACAGGTTTTGGAAGAGACGGGTTACAACTTGGCGGGTCAAATTAACGCTGCGGATGTAATACAGATGTCCATAAAGGAGCAGCTTATCTCTTTGTTCATCGTTCCCGGAATCCCAGAGGACTTCCCATTCAAAACTCGCACTCGCAAGGAGATCAGTGTATGTGCCAATGGTTTCACCCAGAACACACCATCTAATCAAATTACCAGCGGATCGAATGGTTTAAACTGACGGACCTGCCCACGTGGAAGCGTAATAAGGCTGCCCCCGGCAAGTTCTATTTGATCTCCCCGTTCATTGGGTATGTCTCGAATGATAATTATTACAAATGTTGCTCATCACATACGACAGAGCTTTGAAGGCATTTATTACGGCCAGGAAACCTAGAGAGTCAAGGAATCGCAAGTCTGTTTCCTATGTATCGAGTGACAGAGGAGCGCAGGAGTCAAGTTCGTCTTCTGCTGACACTCACGAACCCCAAACACCTTCGCCACAATACAGCAAAGCTATCCCAGCCGTTAATGGTCGCATAATGAGACACGAATCGGACGAGGAGAAACTTGCACTCGTAGAACCGTTGGATCCGCACTTTGCCCGACTTTTAAATTCCCTTTCCATCTCAGCCTCCAAGAATGTCAATCCGAAGTCATCGCAGGCTGTAAGCAGAGCCGCTCCAATGCCCCAAACCATCTCTCCATCCAGTCGTGTGCACACCCCTGACTGGTCCTCTCGTGTTCCCACCTTCAGCGAGACGCCAGTCAATTCTCCAGGATTTCCCAGGGCTAAACATTCTTCAATTCGGGATTCTCAAATTTTCGAAAAACATTCTGACCTTGTGCTTTCGAGCGAATCCGAGTTGGCATCCCGAGCGGATAGTAGCTCTAGCGAACCATCACCCGTTCCCAATTCCACTGCCACGTCGATGTCTACTACGACTTCAGGACGGAAGTCAATGAAGTCCTCTCGCCGTAGTTCTAGCATTGCAGATATTTCTCCGTATCTCTCTCGTCCAGCTGAAGTGCCTACGTCAGGAAAAAGGCTGAAACAATTAGCGCTCCTAGAGTCCGTGGCAGATGAATCGTTCAAGATGACGCCTACTCTCAATGGCCGGGAGTTACCGCCCGGTCCGGACTACCGCCCTCCCGGTTATCCCGGTCCTTCTTCCTCTGTACCCCCACCGTCTTATGCCCCTCAAACTAACTTTCGAGATTTGTATGAGCCGATCACATCCGTGCCTACAAACTCATTGATTATGGGCGGGAATTTCCCTCCGTTGCACACTTCCCATGAGGGGCCCGTGGCAGGGGATCCCTTCCAAGTAAGACCTCGATCTAGCCAGTTCAATTACCCTACCTCAACCTATCTGGGCGGTGTGTCCACGCGCAGCTTGAAGAACCAGAATCAGGCTATTCCTCTCTTTGGTGGTCCAGGCCATGTTCCGCATTCCACACCTTTCCCGCAGACTTTTGCTCCAAGCTATTCAGCCACACCCCTACATTCATTTTCCCAGTCAAACACGGTGCCCTCTATTTATCCCAATTATAGCATACCTCCTCACTCCTTCCTCACCTCTCATGATCCACATGCAGCGCCTGCCGCTCAGGCCGTTTTATCTACAGCATCTCGACCAGCTCTCCCGTCAAGTAGCGTTCAGTTGCTTTCCATACTTAACGGGGATCGTGCCAGCGAGGCGCATTCATCGACTCCGCGTGCAGGACCCCCTTCCACCAATATATCGGTCCATGCCACGTAGACGAAACTGCATATACGTGTTGCCAACAGTGATGCATATATTTGCATTGCTCCCACCCATAATATATGGCAGCCCTCTCCGCTTCAGTTGTCTAGCTCTTCCAACATCCGCAGCATTCTTCACGTTTATTCTTGTGTCACTTTCCTCGGTATCATTTTTGAGAGCCCTAAACTATGTGCTCTGGTCTACTGAATATTCGAACTTTTCCCAGTCTTATCATTGTTTCAGTATCATAATCTTATTTTGCTTCTCTCTCACCTGTCGTTTCGCTCCCAATGATCAGCCTACAATACTAGTATCAGTGTTACGCTCTCTCCAAGCCATTGCAATACCCCTCGTGTAGTTTTGTAGCCAGTATCCGTTGAAACATGACTTCAAACGTTTGTAGCACAGCCGTGAGATGTCTCACGGTCACGACGGATCATGGAATCATGCGGGTTGGTGGCTGCGCTGACTTTTGCTTTTTTTATGGCCCTTCGTACTTCCTCTCTCCCGTCTCCGCAGCTAACTAGATGTTGAATGGCAGTGGGGTCAAGCTTTTTACGGGTACGTTAAGCACATCCGTGAACGCCGAAGTGGTAACAGAGCATAACAAACAGGCACCAGCCATCCAGAGCTGGCAGAGATCATCGCTCGGCGGTAGGGACTCGGGCATAGACGGTCTACAGATCCTGAAAAAATTCTAGCCTTGGTCTGTCCCTTTCGAAAGCGGAAGTAACCAAGAGTGGGATCGGAGAGACCAACGTTCGGATCGCTGAAAGTGTGCGGGAAAACGACGTGTACATCATCAACACGGGGTGCGGGTCGGTGAACACGGCGCTAATGGAACTCTGCATCATGACACATGCATGCAAGATAGCTAGTGCAAGACGCATCACGGCGGTAATACCATTATTTCCTTATTCAAGGCAGGACAAAAAAGACAAGAGTCGGGCGCCGATTTCGGCCAAACTCGTTGCCAACATGATACAAAAGTCGGGCTGTGACCATGTCATCGTGAGCATGATTTCCGCATATTCGCCGAAGTGGGGTAACGACGGTGTTTACGATAGACCATGGACTTGCACGCATCGCAAATTCAGGGCTTCTTTGATGTGCCAGTAGACAAGTGAGTAGGAGAGTCATGGAGCTTTCGTCCGACACTGATCATGCGCTTCGTTGTGTGTACGACAGTGTGAGTTATGTTGTTGTGCTGTGGAAAGCGCGAATGACTGATGTGCTGGTGAAACAGCTGTACGCGGAACCCTCGTCGATTTTGTATATCCGCACGCACTTTGATCTGAGTGAAGTCGTAATTGTGTCACCGGACGCCGGGGGAGCAAAGAGGTGAGGAGAGACGATGACAGTGAAACGTAGACTGATAGGGGTGCGATAGGGCGACGTCCATCGCCGACCGGCTTGGGGTGGACTTTGCGCTGTTCCACAAGGAGCGGAAGAAGGCGAACTCTGTTTCGCGGATGGTGCTGGTCGGAAATGTGAAGGACAAGATTGCGATTCTGGTGGACGACATGGCGGACACATGTGGGACGCTCTGCCTTGCGGCGCGACACCTGTCGGAGGGGGGGGCGTCGAAGGTTTACGCGATCGTGACGCACGGGATTCTGAGCGGGAACGCGCTGGAGAATGTGGAAAAGAGTGCGCTGGAGAAGCTGATTGTGACGAACACGTTGCCGCAAGGAGAGAACCAAGCGCGGTGCAGCAAAATCGAGGTGATCGACGTTGGGCCTGTACTCGGGGAGGTGATCAGACGGAGCCATTACGGCGAGAGCGTGTCCAAGTTATTCCACGAAGTGCCGTACTAGTGATTGCTTACTAATACATTTCTGCCTGTACCAACCTCTCTTGGGCGTCCAATCGAAACCAAATGTTTTCCTAGTCGCTGCACAGGCAATGCTCGGTGTGTATCATGTTCACATCCTCGAACAATGTCCTGCAGAGTACTGGAAACACAAAGAACTCGAGCAACCCAAAGGACACTGTACACGTCCTCGGCATACCCGCCGTGTCCATACAAAATGGCAAACTCCAAGTCGGCGATGCCCGCTCGAGTATGTCTTTCTCAAATCCTTTCTTTCCTTCTCTCCAACCCCCCTCCAGGTTCACATCGTTCCTACACACCCATCAAAACCCTCGGAGACGGCTCTTTCGGCACCGTCCTACTCTGCGATTGGCATGGGACCCTACCTCCCAATACCCCCTACTCCCCCATGCAATGCGGCGGCGGCGCACGTCCAGAGTGGGCGGGCAAGCGTCTAGTTGCCGTAAAGAGGATGAAAAAGAAGTGGGAGGGCGGCTGGGACGAGTGCAAGAGGCTCAAAGAGCTCGAGGTCCGTTTTCTCTCCCCCGCTCCGCTACCCCGCCTCACTACCCTTCCCCTCCCAGTCTCTCCGCGCAATCCCGTTTCACCCTTGTATAATACCCCTCTACGACTTCTTTCTCCTCCCAGACTCCAAGGAGCTCTACTTTGTTTTTGAGAGTATGGAAGGCAATCTCTATCACCTCATAAAGACCCGAAAAGGTCGTCCTCTCGCAGGTGGCCTCGTGGCCTCCATATTCCGGCAAATCGTCTCCGGCCTCCACCACATACACGCTTCCGGTTATTTTCACAGAGACATGAAGCCGGAGAACGTCCTCGTCACCACCACCGGTCTTTTCGAATACCGCTCATTGTCCCCCGTCAAACCTCCGTCAGAACAGGACGTCGTGGCTATCATCAAACTCGCCGACTTTGGTCTCGCACGAGAGACCGCAAGCTCTCCCCCTTACACTGAGTATGTTTCTACCAGGTGGTATCGAGCGCCGGAGGTCCTGCTCCTGAGCAAAGATTACTCTAATCCTGTGGATATGTGGGCGCTCGGCACTATTATGGCGGAGCTAATCAATCTCCGTCCACTTTTTCCTGGCTCGGGCCAGATTGACCAAATACATAGAATTTGTGAGGTACTCGGCGACCCTGCGGACTATGGCTCCGATTCTAGAGGTCGTTCTCTGGGAGGCGGAAAATGGAACAAGGGTCTTAAGATGGCAAAACAATTCAACTTTGCCTTTCCCAAGGTAACGTATCTTTCAAAATATTTTTCATTGAAAAAAAAACTCGCCTAACACTGAACTCATCTTAGTGCCAACCAAAGGACATTTTCTCTTGTTTCGACCGCAGCATCCCACGGAAGCTCATCGAGTGTATAGCAGACCTCCTTAAATATGATCCAGATGCGCGACTGACCAGTCGGCAATGTCTGGAGCATCCTTACCTCATCGAAGCATTGCCTCATAACATGCCCCCGATGCCCCCTGCGTTGCATACTCAGACCCTACCTATCACCCCATCAAGGTTACAGACGAACGGCGCTCCGTTTATTACACCTTCTACATCACCCCGGAGTATCCCTCCATCGCATTCCCACAACTCGCTTCCGAAATCCCCATACCATCCCGTTTCGAGTCTCCACCCGTGCCACATTCCGGATGCAGCTTCTTCCCACCGCACTGCCTTCGTCCCCTCCGTCATCACCTCGACTACACACACGCCTTGCTCCCACAAAACAACCGAATACACCAATGACTTTCGCACACACCCTCCTCCGTTTTCGTCGGACATCGTCGAGGAAGTCCGTACAAATGGATCTGCTTGGCCTTCAAATCATGCGCGGTCAGATTCAGATCAGATGGATGTGTCCTCCCCGTTGGCCGAGATTCGAGAAGACAGTCACGCGATGGACGTTCAATCTTCTGCGATTTCGCTCCCGATGACTGGACATGTCCCTGCGCAGGACACAGCCCACGCATCCGTCAGCAAGCTCGGCCGATTTGGATCTCTCGGGTTTGGCAAAAAGAGCTCAAGATGGGGTCTTGGTGTGTTTGGTCATGGAGAGAAGGCACATCAACAATCCTTGCCCCCTGTGGATGAAATCCCTGGATCAAGTTCAACTCCCTCTCTCAAGCGCACACAGTCCACCAACTCTGATAGTCTTTCCATCACAGAAGCCTCACTGGCCAACGCTCGTAAGGACGCGAAGGCTATCAAGAGGGAGGCCGAACGGCTACAGCTTGAAGCGGAGAAGCAGCGCCGCGCGCTCGCAGAGCGGTCACAGAGGGAGCAAGCCCGTGCAGTCATGCAGAAGCGCAATCAGATGCTCAAACAAACCACCGGAAGAAACGAGCTGGAGTGGAAGTGGACACATTCGGGTAGTTTGCTGAGTGTCAACCAACGTCCAAATTACGACGATTTGGACAAGGGAAAGCTCTCGGCGTCAGGACCTATACGGCAAACTCCAAGCAGTAGCAAGGTGTCCTCGCCCACGTTGAATGCGGCCTCTGGGCGGTATCTTAAACCTCCAGATACGAACCTGCCTTCGGCCGACCGATGGTTACCCAGAGATCAACGCCTGAGCAAGGTTCGTCGCAGAGACTTCGATGATGACCATTCCATGTCATCATCGGACGTTCACAGCATAGGGAGGTTGTCAGTCATGTCGTCTGCTACAGTGGATAGTGATCCAGGACCGACACATCTTCGGCGACCCCCTGTGTATGGCATCAACCGGATGACATCTGCCTCCTCTTTGAGAACGGGCAGAACATCCTACGATGACTTCCCCACCTCTGCCCGATCGTCAAATTCTATATCCCTAGATCACCAGTTCAACGAGTTCAATATCCGCGCTTCTGTTGATACCACCTCCTCGGTCTCAGGAACCTCTTCGCCACCCCCACTTAACCTATTGTCGCTCTCCCCTTCTCCCAATTCATGGATACATTCCCCTAATACCCACGAACCGGTCAGTCCTTATGTAGTCCCTCCGCTCATCCAATATCCCCCTTCCTCGGATACATCGTGCGAGTGCAATGGTCAACTGTACGGCCACCCACCAACGGATCTGATCGACCCACACGCCGCGATAAATCCTATATTCAAAGTGGTATGTCGACGGTGCCTCCCTATAGATGTTTCTTGATGGATGCTGTTTCATTTCACTCAGACGCCACTGCCGACTTCTCCGAGCGACCACCTCTCACCTCCACACTCCCTTCCACCTTTTTCACACATCGAAGCTGTGGCAGAAGGGGAATATCCTCCACTCTCCCCGATGTCACTCCATTTATCAGAGGATCGATGAGAATTCCCTCGCCTTCCTTTGAGATTTTTTATTGGCCGCAACCCTGTCCGGAACGTTCATTTTTATCACATATACGTGCGTTCGTTGCTACAATCTCCATACTTGTCTTGCACTCTCCATCTGGATTCCATCGCCAACCTTACATATCGCTGACCTCTTGGCGAACGATGGGCGCTTCGAGGCACCACACTCTCCATGACGCGTAGTATTGCCTTTTGGCCTTAGTTCGTCCTTACTTATTTTACTTACTGGCATTCTAGTAGCATACTTAGTCTCATTGGGCGTTGTAGAGAGGGCTGAGTTGTACTTTTACCACAACGCAAGCACGCTGTCGACACTGATTTCCGCTTTGTGGTATAGTAGCATGTTTTCTGATGTATATCTCTACATAACACTGCTTGTCTAGTCGCGAAGTCGAACATATTAATGTTCGTGTCCATGTGGGGCCTGCTCAAATCGAAGACCACTGTCGTGTCGAAGTAAGGTAAGGCCGAGATAATACGAGGACGAGTGTTCAACAACGTACCAATAACTAGAAATAATGTCCGAAATCAGTATAGAACGAGAGGGGACAAAGGGTGAAAATACATACCCGCACGATCGAGGACCAGGTTGATCCTAGAATCGTTGTCAGCAAAACGACAGGTACACAAGCGAAGCGAACCGGTAACGAACCAGGTTGATGAAGATTTTGGGGTGACCAAGTGGGCCTCCTCCTGACCGACGTGTCAGCACTCTGGCTCTGTCACTGTCACCGACGCGCGCGCAGGCAGCATGGTGTCCAGCATCGATATCTGGTATTCACTCACCGCCATCACAGGTAGCCTTGCGGCCGTGAACGATCCTGACAGGTTCGTTGGCGACCAGCTCCATAGCACTGAGCGGGTTTGGCTGGAGTTCCATGAACGTCTGTTCGAAACGAGGACCCGAACGAGGGGCAGGCCGGGGCTGCTGACTCGTCGACCACGTCGTGGAGTAATTGGGAGACTGAGGCACGACGGCCGAGTCGGCGGTGGAGGCTGGCGGGGCAGGTTTGTTTGCGGAGGTGGACGAGGACGCTCTTGCGAACGCTTGCAACTGAGTGATTCTTGTAACGAAGCGACGGGCGAGCATGCTGGTTGGTTGGTTGGCTGAAGGACCGGAAAGCGTCGGTGAATTTCAACCTAGAAAAGGAAATTTCTGATCACTTCCGAGTCCGTTAAATCCCTCCTAGCCCAACTATGTATGTCTTTTTATTTTAGTATCCTGATTGATACCGGGATTCTTGTCTACCTTGAAGCGCTTGCTTAACCATGCTGCACTTCTCAAGTCAAAGAAGAAGGATCAGGAAACCCAAGTGGATCAAGAACGAGATCAAAACAAATCGGAACGCGTTCGAGTGCTATCTACAAGGAAGGGAATCGCCGCTACGAGATCCTAGAGCATTTGGCAAGATTGTCATCGTCCCATTTCCGAGTCGGTCTCCGTCACATTCAGGATAAAGCACTTGGACTGGAACAAATGGTTGGAACAACTCAGGTGACTGGAGATTTTCTACTACATCCCCAGGTCATCAACGTTTCAAGTTGCGGCGTATACAATCACGCAACTTGCCAGCCAACGCAAATTTTATCCTGAGGGTTGCTGTCCTGACTCCCCGGTCGCCCTGACGACGTATTTTCATTATCACGAAGCACGATGCTACGATGTCTGCGTTGAGAGCGCTGGACTATCTGCTGCTGCTCTCTTCGATTGATTTGGAACAGTGTCGACCAACAAAGAAATTCGCCCAGACTGGTCGGCGAGTAACAATGCTACAATGCATGAATATCGACATCTGCGCAGTCTGCTCTGATCTGGACAAAGCTATGCTGTTCTCCTTTCCATCTGTACATCTTCGCCATCATGCCCCAATCCCTCTCTTTCCCCGTCGTTCGCAAATACGATTGACGAACGACTCATCCCGTGGCCAGATAAAGCTGTTGAGCCAAATCCCGAGTCAATCCCATGCCCTCTTCTGCCGTAAACATGGCGCGCATACATGGCCCGCATACTCAAGACGAGTCGCGGGGTAAGCGTGGCTATGGGAACATATTCCACAAGGTACAGAGGTATAATTTGCCACTGCAGACCTGTTGGTATCATGTTGAAGTAAAATAAAGTGCTGACGAGATTCCACGCCAGGATGCTAGGACCGAACGCACAAGTTAGCCTCGTCCATTTTACAGCGCTAGAGTGGACAATAAGGACATACGCAAAAAAGTAAGCCATGCCTTCCATGGCCAGTATATTAATAAAGGGACTGAGTCCCCATTGTTTCGTGGCTCTATACATACGAACCGAGCGGATCATAAACTGGATGACCACTAGCGTGCACATTATCCCTGCGTGCACGAGTTGAGAGACCGTGGTCGCTTTATACCAGCTGTAAGAATTTTCAACCAGCGAGCAGAGCGAGAAATCCAAGATCTGATTGACAACCACTATGAAAGGTCAGATCAATGTGGCACATCACTTATCGACACCAGCTTCTACATACCTACGAAACTCTTTGGATTGCTATAGACAATGCTTGACAGAGTCGACGGGATTATTTCGCCGATGTAGGATGTGAGGAGTATACCGAGGATTATTTTTGATCGATCGTACATCGCCCATATGCGTAGGATCATCACAACTGTAATGAATGTGATGCATCGTTGCTTTTCTGTGCAGGTGAACGACTGTGAATACTCACAATCGGCAGCGCAAATATACACAAAATTTGCCCATAAACTGATGATATTGAGCACCCCACCTTGGAATTATCTCTCAAGCTGGCATACCTGCAAAACGACAGGAAATGATACTTACAGCTGTTCATCAGCACAATGGGTGAACGAAGCTTCAGACAAAGTACAAGTAATAATAACGATACTCACAGCTTTAGGTCAATCATCGACGAGTCAGTGGTCAGTGAAGAAGGAAGGGAGGAAAACCTCACTTTTGCAGGGCCGGGTAGAAAGGGGGTCCCCACTTTCAGATGTACGAGTCAGTCTGTGTCAACACAACTCTTGTAAGTCCTGGACATACTAAGGGAATCAACCCTGATGAACCAAGGGAGAATTAATTAGTATCGGGCAGATGACATGAAATAACCTGAACGCACATAAAGCCATAGAGTCCAAGATATCGAAACTGTTATGAAGATCGAAACAACGATTTAGCATTGCAGTACGGTATCATCACGGCGATAGCCACCGGGGAATTCAGACGGACAGTAACGAAGAGTGTGGACACCAGGGTCCAAGGTTTGTTCTGTAATCACATTAAAAACATAACCATCTTGAAAAATGATGTTCTCAAACCCAGATGTATTCTATCTGCTCAGGTTATCAGTCAGTGTAAGATTCGTGCATGATTTTTGAATAAAAATGAGGCACAATACCTCACTCAAAAAGGTGAGGACTGGAAATATTGAAGTCTGAACTAATCCTGAACATGTGGAAGAAAAAATTACTGTAATCATATATGATGGCAGTGATGACCACAACTGCAACTCCTCCTCAGAGACATGGTACATGTGTTCAGATAAGAATGGGCGTACCAGAAGTATAATTATTCAGCTGAAGGAGCTCCAAGTCGGTTTGCAGAGCAGAACCCATTGCACGTACTGGGAGGGAATAGCAGTGGGAGGTGAGAGAAGCTTAGTTGGGTTCGACTCCTGTTAGTACTAGGTTCTTGCTCTATTATAAAAGTCATGATGAACGCTGAGAGTTCATATATTATTGCCCACTGACCAGCGCTGGTACCTGGCTTAATTGCCGCTGGAGAAGCAATAGATCGAACTCGAGGCCGTCGCAACGCACATAGCTATCCTATGCACGACACGTTAACATACTGATTCAGGGTTTACATCTCACCAAGTTGCCGAGTAATTTCGGTGGGTCTTATCACCATTCTCCGAGCTCCAGCCTGAGGTCCGACCAATTTATGTATCTTCCGGCAAGCTAGTATCTTAAACCCCCTGTTCCACCCCTCAGCTTCAGGATCGACCTATCCTGGCCAATCCATTCCTAATGGACATCAGGATGACAACCAGCTATCACTGAAAGTTTTGCATTCACACATTGAAGTGGGCGTGTCGCCTCATTAAAACTGAGCGGTAATAGACATTACGTACATGATGGGCGCAATTAATCTCTTGTCGTTATCAAGTAGCAACGATCAGAAAGCCCACACGTGCCAGCGCCAGTGACATCTTGGTGACATGGCAAAATGATGTTCGCCGTGAAGTTCTCTGGAATCTAGGCTGTTTGATTTCCGTTCGCGCTGTGCGAGGGGTACTAGAAGGGTTACACCGCCAACTCCAGAAGAAGTCCGAGTCACCAACAGTCTAAGAAGCATGTTTCTGCGTAATGAGTGGAGGCGCTGAGCCTCATCAGAGTCGGCGCCGCTTCTGAGGAGGTTTACATCACTCGGCAATGCGTTGGAACCAGCACAATTTGGCTTTGTTGTGGAGTGAGTACATCGGAAGCTATGTCTTGTATGTAGTACGATCAGTCCTCGAACAATACAACGCGCGCGCATGCCCTGAGCTAGGCAATCATTGGCAGTCGCCAACGATGACCTTAGATAGCTTCTGGAACCCAAGGAAAAAAAGTACAAGTTTACACTAATATACATGCGTGATGCGCAGTGCGTTGCATTTCCTAGTCCATTTCCTCGATCTCAATGTCGTCTGGGTCATCCATCTCGACTTCTTCTGTAACCGTATTTCCATCGTGGTTAGGGAGGACAACTATCTTGTTCCGAGGTCCATCGAACCTAATCCTGGCAGTCTCACCGTCGCGGATGCGATCGGAAAGCAACATGACAGACAACGGATTCAACACCTCGCTCTGGATCGCGCGGCTCAGTGGACGAGCTCCGTAAGCGGGTGAATATCCAATCGATACGAGGTACTGCTTCGATTCGGGATCGACGTCCAGGACGACATGTCGGTCCGCCAGCCTTTCTTGGACTTCCTTTAGTCGGAGATCCACGATCTTGAGTATGTTGGCCCTTGACAGCATACGCTGTTAAATACCCACGGGATTCAGCTCTCGTGAGATGTAGATCAAACGGCAAAAGACTTACATATATAATGATTTCGTCAATACGGTTAATGAACTCCGGAGGGAAATGTGCTTGAACTGCACCCATGACCAACTGTCTCGTGTGGCTGCTGATTGGCCCTTCGCCCAAGTCCGCGAGGAAAGCCGCACCGAGGTTGGAAGTCATGATGATGACGGTGTTGCGGAAGTCAACGACACGGCCTTGTCCATCTGTGAGACGACCATCATCGAGAACTTGCAGGAAAAGGGTAACAAATTCGCGAGATGCTTTTTCGATTTCGTCAATAAGGATGATGCAGTATGGCTTGCGTCGAACGTATTCAGTGAGTTGACCGCCCGCATCGTGGCCAACATATCCTGGAGGTGCACCGATCAAACGTGAAATCGCATGCTTCTCCGAGTATTCAGATCCGTCGACCCGAATCATGGCATCTGGAGAGTCGAAAAGCAACGACGCAAGCTAATTAAACAGTTAATCCTTGTCGGAAACTCGTGTGGAAATGGGCTTACTGTTTTACTCAACAATGTTTTACCAGTTCCGGAAGGGCCGGTCATCAGGAAGCTTGCAATAGGTCTATTAGCATTCGTGAGCCCACTGCGAGATAACCTTATGGCGTTTGCTACGGCCTTCACAGCTTCAGGTTGGCCAACCACTGAGTCGGCAAGAATCTTCTCCATGTGAAGCAATTTCTCCTTCTCTGTCGACATAAGTTTCTTCACAGGAATGGCCGTCCATCGACCGACGATCTCGGCTATATGCTCTGCAGTAACAGTGTCGGTGCCTACGTATCCGCTGGCAGTTTCTTCCTGCAACTTTTGAGCTTGAAGTTGTTCAAGTCGACTCTGTAATTCAGGAAGGGCATAGTAGCGAAGATCTGAAGCAGCTTGAAGGTCATGTCTGCACACGGGACATCAGACGATCCATCTGAGATTCAAGAAATAAATGAACGTTGCCTTCTCTCGGCATCGTCAGCTTTCGCTTTGAGTTCGTCTATTCTCTTTCGGACATTATTGACTTCGTCTCCCCGCTTCTTCTCAACCTCATACGCAGCCTTGAGTGGTTGAAGCTCGTCATCGATCTCTGCCATTGCCTTGTGGGCAGCGGCGAGACGATCCTTGCTCGCCTGATCTTTCTCTCTCTCCAAGGCATGGATTTCCACCTCGAGCTGTAACCTATGATGCTGCAGCTTATCGATAGCTTCCGGAGCGGTTTCTCTAGCCACTCGCACACTGTATAACAAGTAGAGATGATATAACTGTAAGATAACAAATAGAATGAGCGACACTCACCTAGCACAGGCTTCATCAACAAGATCTATGGCTGCATCAGGTAACCTTCTCGATGTTAGGTAGCGATGAGCGAGGGTAGCCGCGGATATCAAAGCACCATCAAGTATTCTGACGCCATGGTGCACCTCATATTTCTCCCGTATCCCTCGCAGGATGCTAATCGTCTCCGGAACGGAGGGTTCGTTGATCAACACCTGTGCGAACCTTCGTTCAAGTGCTGCATCGGTTTCAATATATTTTCTGTATTCTGAAAGCGTTGTAGCACCAATGCAATGGAGCTTTCCCCTCGCCAAAAGAGGTTTGAAGAGGTTGGCAGCATCCATGCCACCACCTTCCGCACCTCTGCCCGCCATGATAAGATGCAACTCGTCGATGAATAAGATGATGGGGGTGCCATCGTCGGAAGCCTTTTCAACTTCGTGAAGAACGCTCTTGACCCGTTCTTCATATTCACCCTTGTACTTAGCTCCTGCCATGAGCGCACCCATATCCAGAGAAAAGAGACGTCCGATAAGAGATGCAGGAACGTCTCGGTTGATGATACGCTGTGCTAGTCCTTCTGCAATGGAGGTCTTACCGACACCTGGTTCACCGATGAGAACAGGGTTGTTCTTTGTTCTACAAAAAACGATCAACGAATGCCACAGGGGTAGGACAAGAAAGAAAGAAAGGACACCTTCTGCAGAGAATTCGAATGACTCTCCTTATTTCATCGTCTCTCCCTATGACGGGATCGATCTTGCCCTCTTGAGCGAGTACAGTCAAATCAACGGCATACTTTTGGAGCGCATCGAAGCCTTCCTCTGCACTCTTGCTCTCGATGTGCCTGTCACCTCGAACTTGCTGAATGGCAGTCTTGAGGACCGCCTCGGTGAGTCCGGCCTCCTTGATGACGGACGCAATGGAGGGGTCCTTTATGAGGGCGAGGAGAAGGTGATCCTGAGCGATATACGAGTCGTGCATGTTTTTCTGCTGCTCTTGGGCCCCATTCAAAACCTTGAGAGCAGCGGAACTGAGTGTGACTTCATCTGGAGGTGGTGACTGAGAGGGAATTCGGACGATGAGTTTCTGCAGGCCGCGACTGATGGGAGTCTAGTACGAGTGAGTGAACAGGGAGCTACATAGAATCCCAGTGTGGGACAACTGACCGGATCACCGCCTGCACGCTGGATGACGGATGCGAAAAGGGGTTTAGGGGTACTAGCTCCAGGGGCTTGACCTTCGTTGAGGAGAACGAACGCGATATGTGCTGGATGGACTGCGATCGAAGAGGTCAGGTCAGATCGAAAGTGTAGTAACCAAAAAAAAAAAAAAACCTTGTGCATTCGCGTAGTCTTTGGCCAACTGAATCGCAGCAGCGAGCGACTGACTCGTCTTGTCTGTGAGACTGTCCATGTTCATCGACATCCTTGTCACGGGTCACGTTCAATGAACGCGGCACTTAAGTTCTACACCTCCTGGCCAGCAGACTCAGTCGAGTTTTGTCCCAACGATGACAACATCCTCGTCTGTGGCACGTATCACCTCGAAACAACCGAAGAAACGCAAGCAGTTCAGCGTCGACGAGGTAAATGTCTCGTTCTTCGACTAGAAGAGAATGCACTGTGAGTTTCAGACCCTGCCAGCCTCCACTGAGATCGCCTTACAGACGGGACGGTTCGTGCCAGCTCGCAACTCCAAGCGATCGATTTGCCCGCCGTGCTCGATCTGAAATGGTATGATGCTCGCGAGACAGACTGTTTCGCTCACTCTTGTCAGGTGTCCGAGATCATCCACGTCCACGCCAGTCCTGGGCATCGCTGATTCCGAAGGAAACATATCTTTGCACGAATGGCTGGCTCACGAGGTGCCTGCTGCTCTCCCTCCCCTGCCAGAAACGTCGTGACGACGAGTCTTTTGTAATCAGAACAAATTGTCCTTGATCCAACGACTGCCCTGCGCCACGGACGACGTCCTCTGTCTCTCCATCGACTGGTCAAATCGCCGATCTCCAACAAAGTGCGGAATTGAACCTTTCCTGACGACGGAGTGACAAACGTGATTGCAGCGGCCTTGGTAACTTGATCGTGTCCTTATCGAACGGGTCACTGTCACTCCTCAAACCGGATTCCCAAGGAGAACTCGTTGTCTCAGACAAGTGGCGTGCCCACGAATACGAACCGTGGATTGCGGCGTGGAATTATTGGCAGGACGCCGTAATTTACTCGGGTAACGACCTTTGCTTTTACTTACGCGATCATGGTCTCTCTGACCCTTCAAGTTGATGCCCAGGCGGCGATGATCTCCAGATGAAGGGGTGGGATCAACGACAAGGTTTTGATCGGCCCTTCTTCGTCAACAAACGGTATGCAAACGACGAGCCTAATCTCAACTTGAGCCAAACGATTATACAGGTTCGACGGAGGGGTAACTACGATTCAAAGCCACCCGCATATAGAACATTTGATTGCTGTTGGAAGGTAGCTCACTCCCGACCAAGTTTCAATATGAATGCTGACGCGGCGTCACAGTTATGACAACAAAGTTCGGCTTTTTGACACGCGGAAGCCCTTGATACCTCTCACAGACGTAGATGTTGGAGGTGGAGCCTGGCGCGTCAAGTGGCATCCATCCGTCGAACGCAAGCACGACCTCCTCGTCGCGTGCATGCACGATGGTTTCAAAGTCGTCCGCTTTCACCCCTCGAGTAGTGGGCCGGAAAATAGTATACTCACGGATGACACCAGACACGAAATAACCCAACGTTTTGACCAACACCAATCTCTCGCTTATGGGGTCGATTGGTCATTTAAGCGTGATGACGATGAGGACAGCACTTTTATTGCAAGCTGTTCGTTCTACGATTGTGCACTACATCTCTGGAGAGGGTAAAGTAGATCTGGCTTGTTGCATTCAATATAAGATGGGTAGTATGTATGGCTAGCGTGAATCAGTCCTCCCGGCTGTCATGAACGGAAGAGTCCACAGCCGCTGGGGGGTATATAGGCATCTCTCCCTTTTGCTTTCTCCAGAATCCAGCATTGGGTCCTTTCATGACGAATGTCGACACCCATCTCGAGAGTCCTCTTATAGACTCTGGCTGGTGTACAGAGAAAGTCAATAGCGATGCCAAAGACAAGACGAATGTGAAGCTACATTATCACAGTTTCAGACACGAAGCATCGAGTCACGGTTCTCGAACTCACCATTCCGCAAATTCGACTGCCGAGTGTCTGCTACGCAACCATTCTTCCGATGCCAGACTTCCCAAGGCTCGGGGTAGAACATACAGTGCCATCTCCCCCCTTCGCCTTGCGTTCTCGATCCAGATGCTCGCTCCGCACACAAGCGAACCTGCGAGAGTACCCCCGCAAGGGCCATCCCACACGTCGTGCGAGATCATTGGGAAGAGTCGAGCTAGCACGAGAGTGCGTGCGAAGCAGACCGTGAACCAGTACGAGGAGAGGAACGTCGACAGAAAGGTCGCGCTTCGAATGGCCGATAAGAATGCGGGTATACAGCGATGGATAGACCTTGGTCTCTTAAAGAGAATAGGAAGGAAGTGAACCTGAAGCGACGACGGTCCCGGCTGAGCTACGAACTACAGGGTGTGTGCGCGGCGTGACTTACGGGGAGATAAATGACAAGCGATTCAGCAAACGCATACATGGCTCGGATGGCGGCGTTGGCAGTGCAGCTGTTGCCTATCCCAAACTTTGCACCGATGTGACCATGCGCGAGCTCGCATGGCAATCCCCCGATCCCACTTCGCCCGTGAACTCGCAGTTGCTTCCATGCCTCGTTGGCCAAGTCGCCACCATACGCAGGCAGGGCGACAGGGTCAACCCACGACGAGGGATATCCGAGTTTATCGGCCAAGGGGCCAAGGATGTTCCGTTCTGTGGATGAGCCACGAATGTATGACCACCTACCTTCCCGGAGAGCACGGAGGACCTCCAACAACCCGCCGTCGACGTGAGCAAGAGAGTTTATCCTGTCGAAACAAATGTGATGTTAGCGTTGTGGTGGGATTGTATGATTGCGGAACCATACCATTTTACATAGGATCGAGGTAGTCTGACAAGAGTCAGACAAGTCACGAGCTAAGTGGGAGAAATGTACCCACCTCTGGGGTTGATAGAAGAAACACCACATGATTCTTTGAATGGAGTAAGCCACGGACACAGCGATGTGCACCATCACGAACCTTGCTGAACAGGCCCAGAAAATGAGTGCATCCAAACGTGTCGCTGCCTTGTTTCGCCACTCCTTGGCTAGTTCTCCGGACTGCTTGTCGAGCGTCCTGGAATTGGGCGCCTCGGAGGCAACATCATTGCGCAGAACTATCTTGAGATGCCTAACGGCACTTTCTCGCGTCTTTTGGAGGAGGAACGACTGTACGGACGCGTCGAGTGCACGGACGAGGAAGAACAGGCTCAGGTCCAGGGTGGGAGACAATGTTCCGGGCCGTCTACGCCTTCTCCATCGCAGGAGGATGACCGCGATCGTCGAGGTGAACACGTTGGCCAGAAATGCTCTGTAGAATGGGGGAACCTTGGAGTTGATGTGGTGCACCCCGGTCCGACATCGACGTCCCAGCGAGTCCCAGAACCGCTGTAGGGCCACTCCACCCCCGACGGCGATGGACATGGCCGAGGCAAGGCCAGTAGGGTGCAATTCTTTGAAAAGCGCGCGCAAAAAGGTTCTTGCACGCACCCTGAAGGTCTCCGGATGGACAGCCAGAGAAAAAATGACTGGTAATAAAGCGGGACCGAGGGAGAGAGATAGACATAGCGCATATGTGCGCAGTGCGATTTGCACTGGGTGGTCCGAGTCACCGGAGATGTTCTTTATGCCTGCAGAGAACGTCGCCCTCCATGCTGGCTTGGGCGTGGGCAAGGGTGTCATCAACCAAAGATATTTAGCCGAACTAGTGATTAGTGTGATTATTGTCGAGAAAGGCACCAAGTAACGGCTAGAATATAAACATAATAAACGCGTATATTTATGTACAGAGTCGAGTCCAATTTTCAGTCCGTGGGGCCGAGTCCCTTCAAGCTGTCGGCATAACTACAGAAATCAACGTCGACCACCGAAAGAGTGTGTCCAAGACAAGTTTCGAGGTCTTCTGCCAAGCCGGCCCGTCTGATGAGCTCGAGAAACTGAGCACGCGAATCCGGAAATACAAATGAATGGAGAATAGCTTCTCCCTAGGTCGCATTGGCATTCTAGTTAGTCTGCAGGGACAGAGGAAATACACGTACATGATTTCTAAGGATGGTGATCAGATGTGCCAGAGGAGGGGGTTTACCGTCAGAGAGGCGTTCTTCAAGAGGGTGTTGCGAGCGCAAAGACGGTACATCGGACTGCTTACCCTTTCCCTTGTTGTCGGATGAGTAAAGAACAAGCCACATTCGCCAGAGTTCGAGTTTACGGCCATCACGTCCGAGGTGCTTGGTGAGGCGTTGGAGGTAATGCCAATCTTTCTCGGTTCCGTCCCATGAGTGAGCTACCTGATTGGACTGAGCGGGGAGACTAGAGAGGAGAGACGGGGAGGAGGAAGAGCGGGGAGGGGTGGCGGAGGGGTCATCGTTGTGGGTATGAATTGCAGGGCGCATCATGAGCCTGACCCAGCGTCTGCGCCTGACCCATGCGCCTGTACTGAGCCTGCCGATTTTTGCGTGCCAGTTCTTGTTCTGAAAGGACCAGCTGTATTCAAAACCGTCGTGCTGCACCTCGCCGCGGTCTGTTCGCATGTCAATCATCCAGGCGGAAGAGACCCAGCGCCAGGTACCGTCAGGAAAGGGGTAGTTATCGAGGGAGAGATTTGGACCTGAGCGAGGTGCATTTGGAAGTGTGAATGGGTATGGGTCGGTGAGGAAGAGCGAAAGGGAAGAATAAAATGGGGTGGAGAAGAGGGTGATGCTAGAGGGTGGTGAGCAAGGAAGAAGAGTGAAGGGAGGGAGACGTACCCTCTCTGATTTTCATACAAGATGGCCCAGCGGAATACGTCCTTGTCTCGTGAGGGGAGAGGGAGGGTAGGGTTGTGAATGAGGATGTCGTTTGTTTGTTCGTCAAGGGGAGGAGGAGGGAGAGAGTGAAGAGATATTTTTGAGGTGTGAGAGTGGAAAGAAGGGAAAAGGGGAAAGGTTGTATGTTGAGAAAGACGACGACGGGCGGGATCTGCGGCGGCGGGGTCGTCGGCGCGCATATGGAGAGGGAGTGTCATGGTTGGAGCGGGTCAAAAGAGGAAAGTGTGTGACTCGGAAAAGAGACACATGTACACGATCCATCAGGTGGGAGCACGTCGCAGTATGGCCAGGATTATTAGGCTGGCACAGCGACGGGGATATGGAGGTGGGTGGACGAGGACGTGTGCGTCGTGCGGTGCGGTACTTCCTACTGCGCTGCCAGTATGCGCCAAGTGCAGGCATATTGAGCGGGTGGATGGGTCGGTCACACACCACGAGCTGCTCGGGCTGCAGTACGGGCCTAACCCGTTCGTAGTCGACAGAGGGGAGCTCAGACGAGGATTTCTGCAAGCACAGCGACTGTGTCACCCGGACACTTGGGCGACGGGGAAAGAGGCAAGTAAACTACTCGTGTAGGAACGCGGAACTAAACGTGAGTATTACAGAGCGACAAGGAGGCAGCACAAGCAGTGTCAAACGCGGTGAATACGGCATACAAGACTCTGTTGTCGCCTTTGGAGCGGATCGGGTATGTGCTTGGGCGGGAGGGGAAGGAGGTGGAAGAGGTTGATCAGGCGGAAGACATGGAACTGATGGAGGAAGTGATGGAGACGCGAGAGGCGATCGAGGCGAGCACTGGCGCTGTGTTGACTGCACTGCGGGCTGGCAACGACGACAAGATTCGGGCAGCGACGGAGGAGATCAAGAACGCTGTCGAACGGGCCGACTGGGCCGGTGCAAAGGCGTGGGCGGTCCGACTGAAATATCTCACTGTCATCGAAGAAGCAATCACCCAACGCTCGGAAAATGCCGAATAGATTAATTGCTTGTTTTTTTTTTTTTGGAAGTAATACAGTACATAAATGTCACGATTCGTCCGTGTCCTTCAATCGCGGTCGATTCTAATGACAATGTCAAAACGTCCGTTTTCTCTTCCTCACGATCGTCCAGGAAAACTACAAAAGATAACTCCACCGAGAAATTTACTACAAGGTCCTCTTCACGACGCCAAGTTCATCGACGACTTAAACGCGCTCAGACAACGTGCACATTCACGTCCACCTCTCAAACCTTCTCTTCTCGTCAACCCAAAGTCACCAGTAGCAAACTTTGCAGTCCTTGCATCGCTTACCATAGTCTACCAGTTTACAGACCTCTTCGACCCCAACACAGACCGTCGCATCGTCCGGTCCGTGAATTCCGTCCTTCCCGCGTCCTCCCGTTCACTCCCCCAACAGATGTACCCTTCGCCTTGATACAGACCCCCAGATCACTGCTATAGGTGACGCACCCGATAAAAAGACGGCGGAGCGTCTCTGCGCCCTTTCCGCCCTCTACCAGCTCCATGACCTCGGTCTGGTCAGTGCACTCGCTTTCCCCCTACTCCTTCGCTGACACGTCTCCCCCCAGCTCGATAAACCCTCCAAGCCCCCTACACCATCGTCCCCTCCCCCTCCGCCCTCCCAACTCACCCTCTCAGATGGCTCCGTCGTCACCTACGAACGCGCTCGCAGCTTCATGGACTACTACTGTCGCCTCTACGGCTTCTCAAAGCCCGAAGTCGACTACAATCAACTCTACGCAAAGCATGCCAACCCCACCTGGGAAGCCGCCATGTCCGTCGACGGCCGTCGCATCGGCATGGGTACTGCGGCCACCAAGAAGACTGCCCTCGTCCAGTGCTACCTCGACGTCACACAGTACCTCGAATCCTGTGATCCAAATCTTTGGAAACGCTATCTCGCAGCAGCAAAGTCCGGAAAAGACCTCGGCCTCGCCCCAAAGGTCGCTCTTTCCATCTCCGATGCACTCGCAGACGACATCCTCGATCTCTGCTCCGATGTCAAAAAGAGCGTGCTCTACAGGAACAGGCCCGCACCCGCACCCACCTCGTCTCAACATACCACTCCCCTCCCCTCCTTACCCCCTTCTCACTCTCGTCACCAGCCTTCTCATCTCATTTCCCGCCTCACAGCCAAGTCCGCACACCTCGACGAGAGACGCCAGGCCTACCTCTGTGATCCAGCTACAGAGAAAATGCGTTCCATGCGCACAGCTCTGCCCATCTATACCCGTTCCCATGACCTTCTCTCCCATATCGCCAACAATGACGTCACCATCTGCATGGCAGCAACCGGATCCGGCAAAACGACACAGGTACCTCAGCTCATCCTCGACGACTACATCGATCGCGGTCAAGGCGCACACTGCAACATCATTTGTACACAGCCTCGTCGTCTCGCAGCGCTCAGCGTCGCAGACCGCGTCGCAAAGGAGCGGGGCGAGGTCGCCGGCGCCGGCTCAGTTGGTTATAGCGTCCGCTTCGAGTCAAAGTTACCCCAAGAACACGGTTCCATCACCTTTTGTACCATCGGGGTCTTACTTAGGCGTCTACAGTCCGCCATGTCCGACGGAGGCCCCGAGGCCAACAGGCTTGACCGGGTCACTCATATTTTGGTCGACGAAGTCCACGAACGTGATGTAGACACGGATCTTCTTCTTGTCGTGCTTAAACGCCTGATGGAGGACCGCAAAGCACGCAATATTCCGCTCAAGGTAGTGCTCATGAGCGCCACCATCGACCCACGGTTGTTCCAAGAATACTTTCCTGACACAGCGGGAAATAACGCAGCTGTGATCGAAGTTCCCGGGCGTACCTTTCCTGTCAATAGACATTTCTTGGAGGATTTTCTCTGCGATATGCGTGGGCAACCCCGGTTGAACTGGGTGTTCAACGACGACTCTGTCTCCAAGTACCTTGCACGGGAAGAGGCGTATGCCCAGCATAATAACCTATCCATTCCGCTCCCTTCATTTGCGTCTCCCCAACCTTTGACCAATGACGAACTGGAACTCCCCGCACCTCTTGTTGCCGCCACTGTCTCGCACGTCCTTCAGCAGTCTGATTCCGGTCACGTCCTCGTCTTTTTACCGGGATGGGAAGAAATCTCGTCTGTACAACGAATCTTGTTGGACGGTAGACTTCCACTTAATTTTACAGACCGAACAAAATTTTCCATACATGTTCTACACTCGACGATACCCCTTTCTGAGCAACAGGTCATTTTCGATCCTCCTCCTGCGGGCGTCCGTCGTGTCATCTTGGCGACGAACATTGCCGAGACCTCGGTCACAATTCCAGATGTCGTTTACGTCGTCGACGCCGCCAAGATCAAGGAGTTGCGCTTTGACCCGGAACGGCACATTTCGTCCCTTGTCTCGGCGTGGGTTGGCTCTTCCAATCTCAACCAGAGGGCTGGGCGCGCAGGCAGACATCGCCCCGGAGAGTACTTTGGCCTCTTGAGCAAGACTCGCGCCATGGACCTTCATCCACATCAGACAGTCGAGATGAAGCGCGTAGACCTGAGCAATGTCGTCATGCATGTCAAGGCCCTTAGCTTTCCCGGATTGGAGGTCGAGGAAGTTCTCGCAGCCACCATCGAACCTCCTGCACCCGACCGTGTCGCGGCAGCCATGAAATCCCTCCAGATGGTGGGTGCTTTGGACCATCGGAAGAATCTCACATCGCTCGGTCGTGTCCTTTTACAACTTCCGATAGATGTACAGATGGGCCGTCTGGTCCTGTATGGCGTCTTCTTCCGTTGTCTCGACAAGGCGCTGACCCTAGCTGCGATCCTTACAAACCGGGACCCCTTCTTCTCCCCCCTTCACCTGAAAGCAGAGGCAGCCACTGTCAAGACGACATGGTCTCCAAGGGAATTCAGATCTGATGCATTGACGATACTGAACGCCTATGACGCGTGGCACGAGATGTACCGCAATGGAGAACACGCGCGCGCTTCTCGCTTCTGCACTGATAATTTTCTCTCCAAGCCGACGCTGATATTGATCACCAAAGTTCGAGGACATATCTTGCAATCCTTGCATCAAGTAGGGATTATTGAGGCCACGGAAGGGGGTGTTCATGGCGGAGCGCGCGACCGCAATTGGACGGTACCACCTGCTCTGAATGCCAACGCACATTCTCAGCCCTTGCTTGCCGCTCTCGTCGCCGTCGCCACCCAACCCAAGTTTGCCGTTCGGACGGGCGAGATGACATTACGAACCCAGCACGACAAGGTCTGGTTTATCCTGCTGTTATGCCGTGCTAGTTGACCAGATTTCGATAGGCGACCTTCATTCATCCGAGTAGTGTGAACCATCGAAAGCACATCAGGCCCTTCGAAGGTGATGGCTCTTTGCTTCAGGGAGAGAAACAATTATATGCCTATGCGGAGAAACGGCAGAATCTGACGGTCGCTGGCCAAACCCCTCAAATGTACCTCATCAACACGACTCGTCTGGATCCCATGACGTACCTGTTGTTTGGTGCCAACGATATTCAAGTAACTGAACGCGGGCTTGAGTGTGACGAATGGTTGCCCGTCGTTGGAAACTTGAATGTGCTGGATGATATCCAGCACTTGAAGACCATGATGGAGGCCTGCATGTTACGGGTATTTGAGGGCATCCACAAGAGCCAGATGTGCTCTAGGACTCGTTTCGCAGGTATGCCCGCTCAAGAGGACGAGGCGGGCGAAGAGAAGTTGAGCGAAGATTTTTCTTTGTCTCCACGGGAATTATTAGATCTAGATTCAATCACGCGAGATGTGGTGCGGATACTGAATCGCTACAGCGACGAGCGGATGTCTACACGGTCGGCGACCAGTTCACGGAACGCGACGCCAATGGGATCCCCCGCATTCTCCACTAGCAGACTGCCGGGATCGAGGTCGGGATATTCGACACCGTTCGGTGTTGGCTCCGCGTACAACTCACGACCTGGGACGCCAAGTCCGCTCTCGCATAGCTTTTTGTCGTGAGCTGGCTGGCATTCTTTTTAGACACACATCTCCATCTCGGACTCGTCTACATCTTCATAATCTACACTCTAGCATATAGTAGCCCGTTTTACACTTGGTTTTTTTGGAGCACCCGGGCGAGAAAGTGGCTTATCCCTCGCAGTCTGTTCGGCGTGGTATCATGTTATTTCAATAATCATCAGAGTGGTGAACATGATGTCTTTCTGATGGCCAAGTGTAAGAGGGTAGCACCCCTGGCTGCTTGAATATTTATGTATATCTGCCCCTTGCGAATTAGAACCCGGATCATATTACAAGTGCCTCTTGTGTTTGGTATGTTCTCATCGAAAGCACTCAGCATATGATGTATTGCAAGAAGATATAGCACTAAGCAATGTGAAGGAGGTTACTTCCTTTCATGCAAGTACTATATACATTTGCTCTGCTTCCCATGAGGATGTGGAGCACAGGCACTTGACTTTCACTTGGAGACTGGCACTTCCAATTCCAAAGCACAGGCTGGCAGAAAATAGGATATTGTCTAGAAGGACCCAGAGTTGGCTCAATGGGAGGAGGTATTCCATGATAGAGATGTAGTATCCTTTTCAGGCTGCTATTGTCTTATCTTTTTCACTACCTACTACTACTACTACTAGTAAGTTTGTCTTTTATACTTTATCTGTTACTGACTATGTGTTTTTTTAGACCATGTAATGTTGTGTGTGTGGTAAGTTCATTCAAGTTCATTTATGTTTGAGGTTTGATGAACTAAACTTTGTGGCTCTTATAGACTATGTGATACTACTAGGTAAGTGTATGATGTATGATGTATCTAATAGTTGACAATATATTTGATTTGGCTATTGAATTTGTTGAATGGAGTGTGATGATTTCATTTTTTGTATGTCTGTATAAGTCTGTATCATTCTGTACAGGTCTGTACTTGGCTGTGGGTCTGTGGATCTATATTAATATGGTCTGTACACATCATGGGGGGTGATTTGCTGATTAGTAAATCAGTTCCCAATTCACTACTTATAGTCATTCAAGACATGGGTATTCATCTGCCTTGTCTCATTGTTTGTCACATTTAGAGGAGTAGACAATGGTGTTGTCTGCCAAATTGACATCCATACTAGCCAAGCTCAGTAATGTCATGTGCTAAGTGCACCTCTCCCATGGCAGTCATCTATGCTGGCAGGACCCCTTGTTCCAATCATTGGTTCCTGTCCATTGTGGGAAACTCCAGCCACAGCAGCACTCTTCAAAGGGGGCTAGAAGAGAATCAGCAGATAGCAACCACCATCAACTGGTCCTATGGACTTGATGACTCAAATGCTGACACCACCGCTTTTTTTAAATATATATATATATCAAAAAACTTGAAAAAAAAAAACACTAATAAAGGAAGCAGACACTTATATGAGTAAGTTTTTTCTTACAATGATATAAATTTCTAACAATACTCTCTAGAGTGTGGGGATCACACTTGCACTACTCTGTGCCTGCTCATTCAGCCCAATTCACCACAAACAGTGGAGGTTAGTATTAAAGACCACATAAAGAAACAGAGTGTCCATATGGATAAGTATGTATATATTCTATTCCCCATCATCTTAACATACTGACTTAAATGCATGCCAGTGCATTAGAATTGATTCTAGAGACCCTTGCAAGATATGAGGAGTGATTTACAAAGATCAAAGCAGAGATGGAAAGACTCCACCATATCTGCAAAAAGTAAGAACTCTACACGATGCTATATTGTCTACACAGCACTGGTAGCACAACATTTGCCTACTGTAGCATGTGGTAGCATACTAACATTGCTTGCTGTATTTATTATAGCACATCACTATTGTATATTAGGTGATCAAAAATTTACCACCCACTATATTTCACTTTTTATATTGTCTATACTAACAACAACTAGTACTCTTTATCCTATTGATACTATTCACTGAGTATTTACACAACACATCACTATTTAACTACTGTACATATACATATCTAATACATTAAATTAACATATGGTCCCCCAACTGTTACGATTCATTGTGATACCCCTATCTTTTTCCTTCACTCCACCACATCACTCTGCACACCCTGACACCCTGCCACATGCTCTCCGCTTTGCTCCGTTTCTTCGCCTCACTATGTTCCTCCATCTCTTTGCTCTATCCTTCCGTCTCTTCGCTTTGCTCCACTCCTCTGTCTCTTTGTTTCTCTTAGTTCCTTTGTCTCCCCATTCCGCTCCACTTTGCTCAATCACTCCAGTTTCCTGGCATTCCCGGTTTCCCAATCTCAGTTCCCTTATCGTCTCTTCTCGGTTTCCCGGTACTCCCAGTCTCCCGACTTCTATCTTTTGCCTCCATTATCACTTACCAAGCATACGTCATCCGCAGCTTCATGACTCATCCTTCTTACTGCGGATTACTCATTCTTCGCTTCTCTCGTGTTCCTGAACATTCCTCATCGTTCTCTCTGATGCCTCGTGTATTCCTTATCGTCCACTCATAGATTTCCTTCGCATCAGACCATTCCTCAGTTACCTCTTTCGTCTTGGTCCATGCTCATCTCCCTTACATACTGTATATAAGGGTACACTCTCGATTAGATAATCCTCACCTTAGTCTACCAGATACTACCATGTAGTACCTGCCTAGTCCTAGCAATACATATACCCATCGAGGTTTCCCTTTGTCTCTTGCATGTTCATGCATGTCCCCTTCGTCCTTGGAACTCTTAGTTCCTGCAAGCCTCCACCCGAGCTCTTGATTGGGAGTCCTTCGTCCCTCCACTCCTCGACCTCTGGTACTACACTTCTGGTCTACTTCTGGCCCTACCTGGGTCAGTCGTAACACCAACCATGGCACTAACTGTATTCCCTTAACAATAGTAAATGGACAGTGCAATATTTTCAGATAACTATAACTAGATATGGTAAATAATAAATATATACCATTGCTTCCAAGTAGTGTATGATTTTGTACCCTATTGACCACACCTTTTTGGTACACTCTGGTACACTTTTGACTACACTTTAGTACACTTTGGTACACATTTTTAATACACTCTACTACACTTTTAACTACACTTTTTGATACACTTTTTTGTATATCAAAAGTATACAACAAAGTGTGGTCAAAAGTATATCAAAAAGTATAGTCAAAAGTATACCCCAGTGTACTAAAAAGTGTAGTAAAAAATGAAAATGTACCAAAGTGTACTAAAAAAAGTGTAGTCAAAAGTGTACCAAATTGTACCAAAAAAGTGTAGTAAAGTGTAAACCAAACAAGGGTAATTAGAAGTATACCAAAGTGTGATCAGATGTGTACTATAGTTTGCTAATAATCTACTACTGTAGATACATTGGCTATGTAACTCCAACTTGAAGTCAGGCTATGACATTACTACAGCTCTACTATTTCCTTTTTCCAGATTGGCAGCAACTGCCAACAACTGCCAGCCTGAGCAAGAGGTGGTGAAACATCAAGAAGAGACAGAAAGACTCCAGCAAGATACAGTGAAACACTGAGAAGAGACAAAGAGAAACTGGGAAGAACTTGAAATAGCAAGAGGTAGAGGTGGCAAGATATCAAGAAGAGACATGTGAACTAAGAAAATAACTCAATCTGGTGTATATTTATTACACAGGAGGCATTGCCATGCCATACATCAGACCATGCTAGTTGGAAGATTCAAGATACTATAAGCTCGAGACCGGTACATGCTTTGGAAGCCATATGTTTTGTGAAATGGTTAGATGATTCGGTTAAGAATAAGTTACGCGACTCGCTTACCCACATTTTGACGGCGACATTTTGACATAAGCATCCCAGTGGTACTACGCGCTAGTACTACTAGTTGCAATTGGCGAGGGTTTCTACTCAACTTCCTACCACAACATTCTCTGCAAGACAACTCGACTTAACTCTGCAAGATGGCGGCCAATATGCGTGGTTTGACCCAGGCAAGTCCCTTCGGCCCTCTCGATCTACCCTTCCCATCCAATGCCCATCCCAGTTCATCGCGGACATCCGCGGTGCGCGGGTGCGTGAATTAGAAGAGAAGCGGATAAACAAGGAGATGGCGAATATCCGCAAGAAATTCAAAGGCATGACCTTTCTTGTCTCGCCCTGGCATCTCCTCCCGGCTCACAACGCATTTCCAGACGGAAACCTTGACGGCTATCAGAAGAAGAAGTAAGCCATGGAGCGTCGCCCGTCCGTTTCGCGTTCCAATCTGAAATTGTGCCGTCCGCAGGTATGTCGCCAAGATCATATTCACGTACATACTGGGCTACAAGGTCGACGTTGGACATATGGAGGCCGTCAACCTCATATCGAGTTCCAAGTATTCGGAGAAACAGATCGTACGAGCTCGAGCGTTCTACACTTGTTGCATGAACGCCTCACGATGTCTGCAGGGATACCTTGCTGTTACACTCCTCATGCACGAGAACTCAGATTTCCTGCGTTTGGTCGTGAACTCGATACGAAAGGATCTGGATGAGAACAACGAGGTCAACAATTGTCTCGCCTTGCATGCAATAGCCAACGTCGGCAGCAGCGAGATGGCGGAAGCTCTTTCTGAGGACGTACACAGACTACTCATTTCACCGTGGAAGTTCATTTCAGCCTTTTTCGAATTTGACCGCTAACCTGACCGTGCCACAGGACTTCCCAGACGTTCGTCAAAAAGAAGGCAGCGCTGACACTGTTACGACTGTATCGAAAGCACCCTGAAGTTATTCCTGCGGCTGAATGGGCATTGCGCTTGGTATCCATCATGGATGATCCAGATCTGGTACGTGCGCGAGCCATCTTTCCTTGCACGTCTCTGAACAATGAAAATCCTCAGGGCGTTGTGATATGTGTGACAAGTTTGGTCATGGCCCTCGCTCAAGACCATCTTGACGCCTACGCGGTATGCTACACCAAGGCTGTTGATCGTCTGTACCGTGTGAGTACGTCGTGTCGTCATACACTCCTGAAGGAGGAACCCATGCCCACGCAGTTGGTCATCCAACACGAATACTCGGCAACATATGCCTACTACAAGGTGCCCACTCCGTGGTTACAAGTGAAGCTCCTCCGACTTTTACAGTATTATCCCCCGACGGGTGCGTGTCAGTTGCGTATGCGAAGCATATCGCTCGACGGAATGTACAGAGGATCCCGCACTTCGAAACGCGTTGAACGAGGTTCTCCAGACGGTCATGAATAACAGCGCCGAACCTTCGAGAAACGTGCAGCATAATAACGCCCAGCATGCAGTCCTTTTCGAGGCAATCGGACTCGCCATTCACTTGGATACCAACTCACCTCTGGTCGACACGGCTGCCGTTCTCCTTGCCCGCTTCATCTCTTCCAAAGAGACCAATGTTCGGTACCTTGGTCTGGACACGATGGCGCATCTCGCAGCGCGCGCAGATTCCCTCGATCCCTTGAAGAAACATCAAGGCACGATAATCTTGTCCCTTCGTGACAAGGATATCTCTGTTCGGAGACGTGCCCTGGATCTACTCTACAGCATGTGTGACGTCGATAACTCGGAATTGATCGTCGGAGAGCTCCTTCGATATCTCAAGGTCGCAGACTACCAGTTGCGAGAAGAAATGGTATTAAAAATCGCCATCCTTACCGAAAAATACGCGAGCTCCTACAAATGGTATGTCGATACCATATTGCAGCTCATCAGCGCTGCTGGGGACCATGTTGGAGACGAGGTGTGGTACCGGGTGGTGCAAATTGTCACCAATACGGAGGACCTTCAGGAGTATGCTGCAAGAGCCGTCTTTGAGCATCTCAAGATGCCTGTCGCTCACGAGAGTCTCGTCAAAGTGGGAGGTATGACACCCAGCTCGTGACCTTGTCGTCATCCTAATGGTTGGTGACAGGGTATATCTTGGGTGAATACGGACATCTCATCGCGAACGAAGGGGGATACAGCCCCATTGAACAGTTCCAAGTGTTGCACTCGAAATCACAATTCTGCGCAGCCGCCACACGTTCTCTGCTCCTGTCTACTTACATCAAATGGGTCAATGTCTTCCCCGAAATCAAGCCTCAACTCATCAACATCTTTGAACGCTACAGGCACGTCCTCGACTCTGAGCTGCAACAGCGTGCCTGTGAGTTCTATGCGCTCGCATGCCGCTCGGACGATGACGAAATGCTACAAAATGTCTGTGAGGAGATGCCGCCGTTCCCCCCTCGAGTCAGCGGATTGTTCAGCCGGCTGAATCGCAAGCTTGGTGACACGGAGGACAAGCGGACCTGGATACATGGGGGAAAGGAGATCAACCTCGAGCGCCAAATAACAAAGCGTCAAGCGTCTAGGGGCATAGACGCGCCGAGTAGCTTGGGTGCACCTTCGAGCACGTCGAATACGGACGGCTTGATGGACTCGCTTGCTGGCCTTGATCTATCTGCCGCTGGTCCGCCCCCGCCCCCAGGCCCAGAGGCTCAGGCAACCCCGCGGATTACAGTCGCACCTGGTATCGACAAATGGCTCTACAAGCTAACGTACAGTACGGAAGGGGTGCTCTACGAAGACGTTCAGATACAGATCGGTGTCAAGTCGAGATTCCAGGGCCACATCGGCCAGCTCGCCATTTACTTTGGAAACAAGATGTCCGCGCCTCTCACCTCGTTCACGTCCACCGTTCACATCAGTGACCTGGACGCGCTCTCCGCTACGTTCGCAAAGATTCCCCCAAACGTGCTCGCGCCGCGCACTCAGAGCCAACAAATCCTGCACGTCGAGTGCAAAAAGGCGTTCACCTCGTTCCCTATCTTGACGGTGTCCTTCTTGGCGGGAGCCCACCAATCCATCTCGATACGATTGCCGATCGGGATCACCAAGTTCTTTGAGGGCGTCAAGTTTGGGCAAGCAGACTTTTTTGAGCGCTGGAAGTTGATCGGAGGGGCACCGAGGGAGTCTCAGGCCGTTTTCCCGATAACGTTGGATAGCACTGGCCACGTCGATGTCGCCCGTAATCGGCAAGTGATTGCCGGTCATCGTTTGGCTATTCTGGAAGACATCGATCCGAATCCGAGCAACATCGTGGGAGCTGGGGTTCTCCATACCTCTGTCGACGGCAAGGTCGGGTGTTTGCTTCGCCTCGAGCCAAATCGCGAAGCCAAGGTATGTTTTTCTTTTTGACTGTCTACATGAGTCGCTCCATGTTGATTCATTGCACCAGCTGTGTCGTATTACGGTCAGGAGTACGTCGGAAGATGTCGCAGCTGAAGTACGAAAGCTCGTGGAGATCGCGCTCAAGGCAGACTCATGATGATGATGGTCGTGTTTGGGGCCCCCGCCAAGGATTCCAGTAAGATCCAAGCATGTTTAATACAGATATAATATATTAGCACCAGTTTTGAGATAGTAGATACATGTACAACAGAGAACGGAGGGACTTCAATCAATAGGGTTAAGTTACATGGATGCGTGTATTTGGGTAGCAGTTCATCGTCGAATTAAAAGCCCATTGAGAATGCTCTTGGACTTTTTGCCAGATTCGTCAAAGGTGGGTGATGACGTTGCATCTGGATTCCGAACTGACTGCATAGAAGGTGAGCGGGTATGCGGATCGGCAGGCTGGGATATAAAGGTCGAGAGTGAATCAGCTGATATCGATTTCGGCCGCAAGAAGCGCGGCCGGCTCAATGTACGCGGCACTCGATCCTCGAGAAACGTTGGAGGTTCACGTGAAGAAAGTTCAGGGACAGAACCTCGGCGAAAGGTAACGAGGTCTCCAACTGAGGAGTCAGAAGGGGGGAAACTATCAAGTAGAGGAGGGCCCAAAAGAGGTTGGTCGGATGGCGAAGGAACAGTGGAAGGTCGGAACGATTTGAGACGAACGCGACCGATGGGTGACATAGGTGACGGTGGGGTGTGTATTGTTTGGTCTGGGAAGCGAGGTCGAGGGATATCATCCCATCTTAGAGCGACCGGATGAGATTCAGCGGTGGCGAGTTGGGCGACACGTTGTAGGGCGATTTCCTCCATTTCAAAGCATCGTGAACATAGATCAGATAAGTGATCTGTTTCATCTAAGTTGGCCTTTAAGCTGACGAGCCTTGCACTGCGAATCAAGGATGAACTGATGCACGCTAGGTGCCTCGGTATATCAAGAACATGAGGAAGAAGGGGGATAGCCTCTCTCTCGAGAATTGGCATGATCGATGCCCGTTGGTGCAAAGAGTTCACGACTTTGAGTCGTTGATGGCTGAAAGCCGGATGGCCGGAGTGAGGAGTGTACGTATCGTATATCGGCGTGGAGACGACAAGAATGTAGTCCACCATGGCTGAGAGATTTTCGTCAAAGAACTTCTTGACCCCACGCATGTATTCTTCTTTTTGTACGGTCTAAGCCATTTGTTCAATTTAGGAGCGTTTCACGAAAGAGTTAGCAGCCTTACTACGTTGAGGTTGGCTAAACTCTGCATAACTTTGGCGATCAATGTGAGGCTACGCTGTACAGTGGGGCTGGGTAGTCCTGTCTGGTATGAGTCTGCGTTCCAGGAGGTAAACGATTGTATTTACCTGGCGTCAAACCGAACAGGTGTGGATGAAGGACAGCAGGTACGAAGAAGCGAAGGAAGCAGAAAGCGGAGACACTCTGCCAGGGAAGCTCTCGGTTTTGGCTGTCTTGTCCATCTTTCTTTTTATACCTATTCTCAACAAGCTTCCGGATATGTTCAAATAACCTGCGCATTTCACTAGCAGCGACTGGGTGAGAAAGTCAAGTGACCCTTAGACAAGCACGTACTGAGGACAGTCACCCCTGTGAGCGTAGATAGAGTTCCACATTGTCTGACACCACTCCACGAGTTGTTCGACTCCGCGTTCGACGTCCTTGTGACTTTTGCCGCATCGATTCGGGTCGACTTCAATACTTATCTTCTCCAAGCAAATTTGACGAATGATTCTTCCGATGCTCGCCTCCAAAAATTCCTTCCCGTAGAAGGCCATTGCAAGTTCCATCGTCTTCGTAAATATAGTATTACCTCTGAATAGAGTATTGTGTGCTGGAAAAAGCAGTTATATGGTACACGTTTGGAGTGAGAAACAGGTCTTACAGCTTGAAGTGCCGTCTACTTCACGATCCGCATACCCTGTGATATGTTCCACGAGGACACCCTTGGCAATGGCAATGAACATAAGCTGTTCGGATAAAGTACGCAATTGTAGTTTGCGTTCGAAGTCGCTCATCCACTCCAAGACGTTACGTGTATTGAGTACCTAAAGGACAGGAAGACGATAAAGGGCTAACCTGGCCTCAATAACAACTCATTTACTCACCGTGAGCATGCCAGAGTAACTAGAGTGGGGGAGAATAATTTCTCTGCGACAAAGTTGAGGCACGTGGACTGAAACGCCACCCAAACAACTCACTCTTGAACCTTGAGCTTCATGCGTATCTCACCGACCTGAATACCGGTCAAAATGCCACTCGACTGTATGACGGGGAACCATCCCTCCACATCTTCACTTCTGCGAAAGTTGGTGAGAGCGATACGGATAGAACCGAGGAGCGTTGGTTTCACGAGCCGCTTCTCCTTCCACACTAAAAGTTCTAGGGCATCAAATGGTGGCAAGTCTCCAAACAAGAAGCTTTCGTGCCAGTCTGCAGAGCCTACCCCTTTCATCACAGTCGTTCGGGCGCAAACATTGTCGTTTATATGGATCTCGCAGAACACATCCAAGTCAATGAGATCAGATTCCATCCTAGAGTCTTCACCGAGCGTCGAGGAGCTCGTGCCGGCGTCGACAAAGGGCTTTTGATTGCCAAAGTTGCGTCCTTGCATCACGGTGAGCTCGACTTGCCGCCACATACGATACAGTCCTCCGTCTGGCAGGATCTGGGGTTGACCATAAATCTCGGCCTTGGCGTAGGATCGAAGAAGAACGAGCCAAGTGTTGCAAACATCCGTATCGCGAAAGTGAAGATATATCTGTTCTGAAACCGGGCCAGAACTCCATCGTTGCCCACTATGTTACTGGGATTAACAGGAAAGAAGAACTGAGAAAGAAGAAAAAGGTACCCGGTGGAAGATATCACGATGCAATTCTTGCGGAGGAATAACGACGGATCAGCATGGCGGATGTCGGTGTGGTTGAGCATGTGCAAATACACCGTCTGATATAGAATTGTTTCCTTGGCTGAATGTCAGTCGAGTGGGAAGAATGGGAGATGGGGATGCGTTACGTCGACGTATATATTCAAGAGGCAATGGCTGTCTTCGTCCAGTATCTTGCAGGTCGCTGACCTCCACCGGACTGATCCAGGATGGGAGCGAGTAATAGATATCCAACTTGATCTCTCTGCAAAACATGACATGGTGGGTCGCGTGAATCACATGGTGGATTACAGACCTTTGACTCTCCTGTGTACATCCTCTGCTGACTTGCGGGGTTCTTTGCGGTCAGCTTTGCGGCGTGAAACTGCATGCTAGAGAAGAGAATGATAAGAGGAAGGCGATGACGGAACTAGGTTGAGGCACACCTTGGGAAGACCAGCTGCAGATGGGGAGGGTACGTAGACCTCGGCAGAGACAATGAACTCGCATGGGGTGGCCTCTTCAGGTATGCGGGGCTCTCTGGGCAGCATGGCAGGATGAGCTGAACAGAATCATCCAAATTGCGGTGGTAGATACAGTCGGATTCGCGCGCTCCGGTCTCACAGGTCTGAGCGTGAGTCGAGTCCACTAACGTCGCGCTTTCGTATTCAAACGCGTTACTCCAAATCTAGCCCCACACGAAAAAAAAGAGAGTAACCCAAGAATAATCTAATGGTATGTGAGATCAAAGTTAATAAACAGCAGATTGTCCGTGTCGCAGAAAGGAAAAGAATGCGATCAAGGTAGGTAACATAGTGATAACACGAAACGATAGATGTATAGTAAATTTCAGAACCACGCGCAACGACACGCTAATGATGGCTCCCGTACGAGTTCCAAAGCAGCATTCAAAACGACCGTGTCATTTCACTCCTCCTTAGACCTGCAATGCAGATGTTATGTGAGACAATTTTTTGGCAGCACGAATATAAATTATACCCTGCTGTCTTGGCATGTCCATTGCCGTTGGCAACGGGTTTTCGCCCCTTGGCAGGCTTTTGATATGTTTGAATGTAAAAGTTGACGAACAGGACGAGGTAGGACGAAAGTAACCCGCAACCGAACAATGCAGCGGTCTCCGTTCCAGCGCAGTTCCCAATGTGAGGAATATGTGGGAAGAAAGTGTGCGCAAAGTGCTGGTAGGCTGTACACAGTGTCAATATCATTCGAGCTTCAGAACGGCCAGTCAACACGTACTTCCGAAGTAGACGAGGAAGAGATCGATGACAAATTGGGTTATTTGCATAGTTGTCAAGTATTTCTTCCACTTGAAGAAATCCGTGAGACAAAGGCAAATTAGATAGAGGAGGACATACCCAAAGCTTAGCACCACCGGCCGTTGCAAAGTAGTAATAATCTATCTTCCAATCAGTAACCGGACTAGTGATTCACGTAGACACTCACACATAATGACATGGACCAAAAGGTTCAATGAAATGACGACCCACGACTGACAGGAAATGTTGACATGGGAACGACGAATGACAGGCTGGTAACTCACGATGCTCGTCTTGCCATTCAATTGCGAGAAACATAACAAAGCAGTTGCAGAGTGATGAAAGACGTGCAGGAATGCTAAAGCGACACGGTTAAAGAGTGAGCCCCCAAATCGAAACGAGAGTACACACCGAGAGGCTTCTTTTTCAACGCCAAAAAGACCGTGTCGAAAAGCTCGATATATTTGAAGTAGTAATTAATCATGTAGTAAAATTCGAGTCTCTGAGGAAAATGACGATGATGGGCGAGGAACAATATACGAACTGGAAATGACCCACCGGCGTCCATGATGTCTCATTACAAATGGTATCGAATGTGGTGGACACCGCCCATATCGATGCCACCTCCTCGGCCATGAGAGCGAGTAGGATGCCACTTCCCAACGACAAGAAAACGTTATGAATGCGGAAGAGAGTGTTGAGTTTGAGTGGAGGGCGGTCCCTCATGACCTCCTGAGTGCCGAAAATGATGACAAGGTAAGCCACCAGGGTAGCCGACACGATGGGTGTGGTCGAGAGGGGCGTCTTGCCTGCGACATAGTGAGTGAGATGATAAGGAAGGATGTCGTTAGGGATGATGGTGAGTAGGAAGTCGGCGAGGAGGGGCATGACGAGGGTGCAGGGACAAGTTAGAAAGAAAGAAAAAGAAAAAGAACGCGTGCAAAAGTTAAACCACTGAAGCGAGAAAGTGTGACAGGGCAGTGCGTGACGACCGTAATCACATCAGCAAAGTCCCCCGCCGTCGTGAGAAGTTTAGCTCGACTGACTGACTGACAATCACGGAGCCTTTGATCAAGAGTCAACGTTTCAACGTTTAGTCCTCGGTGAATCTGTCAGATGCGGCTTCATAGCAGATACTATAGCCTACATATTAATACAGTCATGCGCAATGATGCAACCGTTCAAGTTTTGTCACACCTCCGGGTTGTGCTTAGGAATGCACAACTGGAAAAACATTGGATATCTCGTGGGTTGTCGAGGTTGGGCCATCGAAGGGTCGAAATCAAAGATTCGGAGGCTTCAGGAGTCTGGAGTACGGAAGCAGATTGGAGGTCACGTGAGATGACGACGCTTCCGTGTTTGTCAATGCCCTACTTTCACGCCCAACCACGAACCCCCCTCGCCACAATGTCACGGTGGTGGTTGGATCCAGGGAAAGAGATTTTGAACGTCGTGCGTATCTATCTTAACATCATCCCCGAATCTCCGTTCAAGATCGATTCGCGTAGCTGTTCAACAGGATTCTCGCTCCATATGTTGAGAACCTCGACATGAATCAAGTCAATTACGGAATAGCACAAGGTCATTTACTCGTTCTTCTTCTTCTCCACTCCTGCAAACATCCATCCATCTCTAGGTCAACTGACGCTGAAGAATCTGCGTCTCAAAAGAGGTGTTCTCGACAAGTTCAGGCTCCCAGTCGACGTTCTCGAAGGTTGACCCATAACTTGATCCCTGACACTCGCTAATTTTGTCTTCAGGATATCTCGGGACATTCACTTTATCCCTCCATTGGATGAATTTGGGTAATCAGCCGGTGGAAATACTCATTGAAGATGTCTACCTCCTTGTAGTGCCTTCACCGCAGGATAACATCGATCTCGAAGAAGAAGAAAAGAGGGCTCAGGCCGCCAAGCAAGAACGCCTTGAGAGTGCTGAGTTACTGCACATGCGTGGACAGGCTGAGGTTTCTTCAGGTACGCGGCTCTGTGGCTTGTCACTTACTTCTGCGAACATCTAGTTTGGTGTAGCAGATGCTTCCCCTCAGTCTCAAGGCCTCTGGGCTTCTTTGACCACTAAGATAATCAATAATGTGCAAGTGACAGTCAAGAACATTCATGTCAGATATGAAGATAAACTGAGCGTCCCTGGCGTGAGCACGCTCGTTGGGTCCAACTCTTTTTGATCTACATCATTGTTTATAGCATCCATTTGCGGCTGGAGTTACACTTGCGGGTTTTTCCATCCAGTCGGTCAACGAACGCTGGGAGCCAGCATTCATCGAAAGCACCGCAGGTGCAATTCATAAAGTAGGTAGTACAATATGAGCTTCACAACGCCGCTCATCATAACGTAGCTATCGAATTTGCTATCACTGGCCATATACTTCGATACAGATTCTCCTTCCATGGCTGGCTTTCCGCCACATGAAGCCAAAAAGAAGTTTATGAATATGGTCTGCTGTTACGTACAATTTCAACTACAGCGTGGCTAACATTTTGGTAGATCTCCCGTAATGACCAAGGTTCTCCTCATCAATTTATCCTTAGTCCTGTGTCAGGGGAAGGCCGGGTAAGTAATGTATCATCATCAGAGAGTGAGGTCTTACCAAGTTCCTGGAGGTTATCGTGAATCACAAGGTAGACGACAAGACTCCTCAGTTTGATGTGCACCTTCGTTTCGAGGAAATTGGGGTAGCTCTGGATGACAACCAATATCGCGATGTCATATCTCTTGTTGACATGTACCACTTTTATCTTCGTCAGCATCAAGTAAGTTTACATGTGGATGCCACACCGCAGTTGACTCAAGCATCTAGTATCATAAATTCCGACCAAGCGACGAAGACTTTACAAGAAACCCCGCAAGAGCTCGTCTGCGATTCGCTGGCTCAGCTATTTTGAATAGTGTCCATGAGCAACGGCGCAAATGGACTTGGGCCCACTTCGCGGAGCGTCGTGATGACCGAAACCGATACGTTGAACTATTTGAAAGGAAAACCATGAATACTCTCCGAGAACAGGTGCGTGAATCCTCCAACGGGACGATCTTTCCATTCTCACTGAGTCGTGACACAGGAGGCTGCTTCAATTGCAGCCTTGGAGCGCAAGCTGTCGTATGAAGACATCCGTTTCTACAGGTCCATCGCGCGGTCTCGTTTACAGAAAGATATTGCACAACGAAAAAAACTCGAGGAGGAGCGCGCTCAGCAACAGCAAGCAAGCAGCTGGACATCTTGGTTGTGGGGCTCTGCGAATTCTAATGTTCCAAATGAGGATGCAGCTTTTGGCGGCCCCATGACTGAGGAGCAACGAAGAGAACTGTATGACGTCCTCGACTACGACGAAAAATCAGCTATTGCGGCTTCCTTTGAAACACCACGGGATGCAGTCAAACTGCGGGTTGCAGCTGAGCTCAAAAAGGGGTCATTTGCGTTGAAAAACCATCCGAGAGGATCGGCCTCGGATGTTATATCTATGGTTTTTGAATCATTTTGTGCTGACTTCCTTCAGAGACCAGACAATTTCGAAGCATCGGTCTCTCTTGGGGGGTTGAGCGTGTTCGATGGAACCACCAAAGATACCCTCCATCCTCAGATTGTACAGGTTAAGAATCCCATAGTCAAGTATGCTAGGCCAGGAAAGCGTCCGGAGTCTGAGGAACCTTTCTTTTACCTCAAACTTGAGAGCAATCCACTCGATCAGCGGGCAGACACCGCTCTGACAGCTCGCATGCGCCACATGGAGATCATTTATCACCGAGGGTACGTTGAGGCCATCATGAAGTTCTTGAGGCCACCCGAAAGCCAGTTGGAGTCAGTGGAAGCATTGCTCGTGAGTGGATGAATCTCTTACCTCTCTATCGAGCTGACTGTATTCCAGAATGTTGCTAGTCGGACCCTGGAAGGTTTGCGAAAGGAGACTCGAGCTGGTCTAGAACATGCATTGCAATCCCACAAGACGATTGACTTGCAAGTGGACATGAATGCGCCTGTTATCATCATTCCGGAGGAGTATGCATTCTAGTCGACATGTCTTCTGTGATATCTGATCTTCCGCTAGCATTACTTCCTTCGATGGTGGTCATTTCATTATCGATGCAGGTCATATTGCCGTGGAGAGCGACCTCGCAGATAAAGATGCCATGCGCCAGCTGCAAGCCAAAACGAACCAACAATACAACGAAGCAGAGTACAACAGGCGCTTAGAGTCATTGATGTATGATAAGATGACACTCAAACTCGAAGCAGCGCAGGTGATGCCGCTTCCTTGGATTATGAATTTTTGTGCTGATCAGCCAGCAGTTCATCATTGGCACTAACTTGCAAGCGTGTCGCGACGCTCTGACACCGAAGAGTGCGGATCACCTTCATCTTCTGGAACGCACCAACATTGAACTCCAAGTTCAAAACTCAATTGTTCCAAGCGTTCTAAACCTTGCCCAATTCAAGGTTTCTGGGAAGTTGCCGAGTCTACATGTCAACGTGTCAGACGCGAAGTATAAGACACTCATGCGGCTAATTGACGTTATGATTCCGCAGTTCGGCGATGAATCAGAAAAGAGGTTTAAGCAAAAGTCATCCCCACCCTACATCGAAGCAGAATCTATGGCTCTGCCTTTGTCCGCAGGATTATTTTCGCCCATGGGATTGGAATACAACGTTGATGATAACCAATCCGAAGATGAACGTGCCTCTGGTACGCGCGACGACGTATTCTTCGAAGCCAGCGACGGGATCTCAGAGGTAATAGTCTCTATACTTGTTGCTCGATATTTATTGACACATGCAATAGAATCCGGAACTGCGGCAGCATATCTTCGAACTTGACTTCGCTGTCGATGATTTACGTGCGTCGATTTCACGATCAAACGCAGATGGGAGCGAAAGTTCGCTTGGGGACGTCACCCTTCAGCACTTTCGTCTTGGATGTGTGCTCCTGAAATACAATCTAATTGTGGATGTCAACCTCAGGTGAGCTTGAACCTAATTAACCTAATTTGTAGCTAACGATTTGTGAAGGTCTTTGACAATGAATATCGTGCAGGCCGACAACGATCCGATTCGACTCATTTCATCAGATTACGCGGACGGCGTTGGTGACAAGGACCTTCTATCAGTCTCATACCTCCGCGTCCAGAGAAACTCTCCTGAGTTTTCTACAGTCCACGACAGCATTGAACAGAACATCGACGTCCGGCTGTCAACTTTCATTTTCAATGCTGCACCAGAGCCTGTTATTTCCCTTTATGACTTCCTTATGACTACGTTTGTCCCACAAGGACCTTCAACGAGAGTCCAGACCTTGGAACCTGTAGGCGTCGCCGAGATGCAACTTCAACCTACCAATACTACGCGAATTGCGATGAAGCTAGACAGCATCCAAGGTGAGCGATGGTTGATGGAGTTGCAAGGTTTCTGCTTACCACAATGGATAGTTGTATTGATCAACAACCTTGCTAACTTGGCAACTCTTTCACTGTCAACGGCTTCTGTTCTCATGGTCTTGAGGTCAAACACTATGCGTGTCACGGGGCGTCTGGGGAGCCTGGCCCTGAGCGATGATCGCTCCGTGGATGTTTGTCGAGACGAGTTCAAACAAATTTTGTCCATTGAAGGCAGCAACTTTGCAGAGTTCAAATATGAGACGTATGATCCGGACGATGAAGGTTACACCGGCATCAAATCTGCCGTGCATTTGGCTGCGGGCTCGCTCAAAGTTCATTTCCTTGAGCAACCCTTTCACGACATATATCTATTCGTGACAAAGCTCGCGAAGCTCAAGATCCTGTACGATGCAGCTCGCGATGTCGCTGTACAAAAAGCCTCTGAAATAGAGCGTATGCAATTTGAGGTCTCCGTGAAGACTCCTATCGTCGTCTTCCCCTCTGATCCTACCCGCCTTCCTGATATTGTGACGATGCGCCTCGGTGAGGTCTTTGCGAGCAACTCCTTCAATGAGGACATCAGTAGGATTTCTGCGAGTCTCAATGGCCTACAGCTCGTGTCGGAGTTATATTACGATGGCAAACCGTCTACGCTGAAAATCGTTGATGACATCGGCATTGTTGGGGACATCTACCAACGTACGAACATTGATCACCTTCGAAATGACGAGGTTCCGGACACTCGAGTAAGCCTCAAACCTGCAGAGTGAATCCTGCTCACTGTTGATAATAGATGGTTATCAAAATATCCGATATAAAGCTCTATCTCACTCAAATACAATACGAGATTCTCATCGGACTATCTCAATCGATACCGCGAGTGTTTGCCGGTGCTCCTACAGACATTTCTCAGGCTGGTCCCACTGTAACATCTGCCCCGAGTCTTGGAAATACTTCTGCTCCTCCAATGGCTCTTGTCAACCTAGAACCCGAGATCCGCGTCCCATCTACTCCCGATGATAGTCGACCCTGGACTACTGTTGATTTGGTCGCATCTGTAGCTGCTGTCAGACTACACTTGTATGACAAAGAGGCAACCACCGAGGCAAATCTCAAGGACCATGGGATCGTACGGTTTGCTCTGAGCGACGTCAGTCTTCGTTCCAAATCAATGTCTGACGGGGCTTCAGAGTCCCAGTTGATCTTGCGATCTTTCACAATGAACAACATTCGGCCTGGCGGATCCAAATTCAGGGAGATCATCCCCGCTGCAGATCATCAAAGGAACCAGTTCATGGTACTTTATAGTTCATCTGGTGCCTCTGCTCTTGTAATCATGACGATTGATGCCCCTCGCATCATTTTCTCGGTGGAACCCATCTTCTCCCTTCTCACCTTCTTCACCAGTGGCCCACGAGGTCCCCCTGCCTCTGGTGAAAGAGAAACCAGAAAGGAACCCTCGACACCCTCCACCACTGACTTACGCCTTGAGCTTCACGATGTTTCGATCAGTGTACTCGAGGACGACACCGAACCCAGTTCACAAGCTATTAGGCTTCGTATCAATCAGATCTTAATGTCTCAACAGGTCAGCATCGTTCTGAGTGGTTAAGGGTGGATTACTGACTGGATACAGGGTATCATGGCGCTCAGCGTCAATCAGCTTGGGATGTCGTTGATGCGGATGGGGGCAGAATCGGATACCGTGCGCTTCTTGGATGATGTTAACCTGACATTTTCTCTCGATAGTCGGGCCTCTCAGCCAGAACAAGTATCAATCGAAAGTTCGTCTACGGAAATAGTTTTTCGGGCATCATACCGTGACATAATGCTCATCACTACGATCGCTACCAAAGCCATCGAGCTGTATGCTAAGTCACTCGGGGATACTGTGAGCAGCGGAAAACAGCCCTCAAACGCGCAAACTGCGCGGTCTGCCTCGTCCATGACGGCTACACGACAAATACTTCCGAACGCACATATTGTCATGTCAAAGGAACAGGTATGAACTCAGGAACACGCTCATGTGAAGGATGCCTAATGATGGCTTCACAGATGAAAGGAACTATTGATGGCTTTAGATTGATCTTGATTGGAGACCTGCACGAGCAGCCTATGCTCCAATTTAATGTGAAGCCCTTCATCTTGATGGCCAATGATTGGACATCTGCGGTGAGCCTTTCACGGTAGGATCAAACTCGTGAGACTGATATGAAATATTCAGCTCCAAGCGTCAGCCATGCTAGAGACGCAGATTAATTATTGGAATCTTACAAATTCTCATTGGGAACCTTGTACGATTCTTTTATCTTGAATTTATCAAGTAGCTGAACTTCCGTTTGCAGTGATCGACCCTTGGAAGTTTACGCTACTGGTAATTCTCGTCAATTGACTACTTGGGCGGTTCGCACTGATAGTGGTCGTGACAGCTAAACAAGGACCATGCACTAAGCGCTCTCAAGGTTTCATTGTCTGCTCGTGATCGCTTGGATCTTAATATCAGCACTACATTCGCCGAGCTTGCAATAACTTCTATCAACATGCTGGGGCGAGAAAGAGAACTGGTTTTGCAAAAGGACCGCGGGAGCTATGCTCCATATCGAATTCGGAACCGCACGGGTTCTCCTCTTTTTGTTTGGTCGGATAGCGATACTGGTGGCGGGATGCAGGACAACAATGCGGTCAAACTAATTCAGGATCAGATCGTAGACTGGCGGTTTGATGACTGGAAGAAAACGCGCGAAGTACGTCCGGCCATGCATTCTCCAGCAGTCCGCTAACCAAGCTTTAGCACGGTGCGGCATCCGAACAACACAACATCGGCATTCAAATAGTCGGGAAACCTTGGGACGCCGTTCGAGGCATCCCGGTCGACAGGGAAGGAGAATTCACCTTCTCCCTGCGCCCCCGGACAGAGAAATATACCGATCGTCTGCTTTGCGCCGTAACTGTGGAAGACAATGTCAAAATAGTGACTCTGCGCTCGACTTACCTGGTGGAGAACCTCACATTCTACCCGTTGGAACTCATGCTGGTGGACCACACGGGACATCCAGTGTATTCCTTGGAAAAGATTGGTCAGTCATTGATCCGTACTTTTCGCTTGTCGTACTCATGACCGTGAAGCTCCTGGCCAAGACTATGCACTGCCCATCGAAGCGGTTATACAGAATAGAATCAAACTCCAGCCAGATCGTAAGCACAGTATTCGTGTCACATACTGATATTTGCTAAACATCATTCATTGCAGAGGGTTTCGGCTATCGCTGGTGTTCTTCACTGCGGTTCGAAGATCTAGTTAGCAAGGGATCTCTCTCCCTCAGCTGTCCTCACAACGACCCACGGGAGGCACCTTTCCGTTTCCAGGCGTGTGTAGAAACGGACTCCAATGATCCTGCCTTACGGTAAGTTTAGTATCATGTTTCTTGACATTCACCAACGGCCCTTTCAGGAAATCCCCTAAAATCAGACTCAAACTTCGTGCTCCTATCGAGTTGGAGAACTTGTTGCCCTACAACCTCCAGTACCGCATCTATGACAAAAACGCTGATCAGAATTGGAAGAGTTATCTTCGGAAGGGTGGCGTAATGCCAGTACATTCTGTGGAACTAGGTCATTTGGTTCTATTGAATGTGGAGTTGCAAGATACAGGTGAACATGACGATTCCCCGTTAGCGCAGAACTAATGGTCATGTAGTCTTCGGACCAAGCGACTTTGCCATCATTAATACAGACCCTCACTCTGACTTTGACATCGAATCACGGTTGTCGCTTCGCGACCAAAGCAATCGCAAGCTTCGCTTGAATCTCAATTATATGTTTGTGGCCTTAGTATTTTATATCTCGTCATAATCTCACCAACGCTTCTACGTCAAGTCGATATCCTGACTCCGGCAGAGCGTTCAAGGTCCAGATCTATTGTCCATACCTTATCGTGAATAAGTCGGGGATGCCTTTCGGTGTGAAGACAGTTCGATCTAATCGCGTTTCTCCCCCTCTGGACGTTGCTGGTGATAATCGACCAGGTAAGGAAGTCGCATAATATTATGGTGTCAGTTAATCACGTATGCCATAAGACGTCCTTGCTACCCCCGCGCCATTCCGTGAGTCCCGTCGCCTTCCTACGGACTAGCACACTGATAGCCAGCACAGTACTATCTCATCCTAACGACAACGCTCATGCGTTTGTGTTCAAGGTTGGGGAGTCGGGTTGGTCGAATGTATCGTGCCTTTTTTGCTGCCTGACTTCCTATGAATGCTAATGTTCTTCTGATGGTTCCAAGGTATTCGGCCTTGAGGCTCCAGCAGCTGATGTCGAGATGGTAATCCCATCGACGAAACAAAAGAACGAAGAATATCATTTTGGATTATCGTGGACGGAGGGACTGGGCAAGTACAAACTCACAAAAGCGATTACAATTTTGCCGAGGTTTATTCTGAGGAACGACCTCACCTGTCCCATCCAATTCCGTGAATACAAGGGCCTGCTGCGCGGCCGGGCCGTGTTGGATCCAGGAGAGCGTGTCCCGCTACAGATTTTGAAAGCTGGGGAAGAACAGCTCCTCACAATTGCATACACTGGTCTCAACGCGCGATGGTATGTGAAAAATAATAACAAGAAAAACGCTATGATTGATCCAAAATCATTAGGTCACCTCCCGTCAACGTCCAAGACATCGGAAAGGTTCACCTCCGTGTGCCCAGAGCATCGGACGATAGCCAGGTGGACGTTATCACAGCGGACGTTAACATAGATGGGTCCACCATCTTTGTCGCCTTCTCAGAATCGGATGGATGGCCCTTTGAACTTGAAAATGACAGCGATTTTACTGTTTTTGTTTGCCAATGGGTAACTCATTTCAAATACTGCTCCCCGCTATTTAACAACCATGTTTAGGACTCGGGTCGAAATGAAGTAGAAGCCACAAAATCGACCATCCCGCGATACAAACTCTCACCGCACTCAGTCACTCCGTATGCTTGGGATCAACCTGCTGCGAGAGAGAAAAAGCTCATGTTGATGGTTAACAATACGCGTCGCGTGGTTGACATTATGGAAATCGGTGTTCTCGTTCCATTCAAATTCCATGTTCGTCCCAACTGGATTTTGTCTTCCTTTTGCTGAGTAGTATTCCAGGATGGAAAGCGAGCACGCGCCATATCTCTGGATGTACGAGCAGACCGTCAGAAACAAATATTGCGGATCACTCCCTACGTTGCCGAGCGCAGTCTTTACAAGCCCAAACACCGGACTATTGGCTCTCTATCCCGATCTGACACCTTAGGAAGTGTCGAGGGCTTCGAGGCGGTTTCAGAGGATGTTGCACCTACTCTGAGGGTAGAGATTGACCTTGCAGGGATAGGAATATCCCTAGTCAATCGCAAGATGATTGAGGTGGTATACGCCTCAATAGAGTCCTTGCGTTTTGAGTACAACGATACCCCAGTCTCGCAAGCAATCACTCTGTGCTGTGGATCTCTCCAGATTGACAACCAACTCCACGATGCATTGTATCCTGTCCTTCTCCAACCAAGCCCAGTTTCGAAGGAAGCCAGTGGAACTGCTGCCGTTCCTCCAACGATACAAGCCTCTGTCGTTTGGCTTAAGGATCAAGGTGGGGAAGATATGATTCTTTTCTTCGTTTTTGTCTAATGGGGTTTGTAGAGCATGGTGTCCTCTTCGTCAAATACTGTTCGATTCTGCTGCAGGCCCTGACAATTGAAGCCGATGAAGATTTTCTCTTTGCGATCTATGATCTTACACAGATCAAAGGCGCTTCGTGGGAAGAGAACGTAGAAGAGTAAGTTGATAACGTAAATTTCGGATCATGGCTCATTGACATCTGTCGCCCAGTGTCCTCATACAGCATCCGGAGACAATACCCGATCCACAACCTACCGCTCCGGGACAAGATATTTATTTTGAAGTGCTCCAATTGCAACCCATCCAGCTAACTCTATCTTTTATGCGAACCGAAAGGGTTAGCAGTGAAGAGAAGTAAGTTGTAGTTGTTTCATGCTGCTATTCAATCTTTCATCTCGACAAAGGTTGAGCATTCGGAACCCCTTGGCGGTGGTTGTCAACGCGCTGACCATGACACTCGGGAATGTCAACGATGCACCCCTTGAGCTTAACGCTCTCGCCATTACAGATATGCGGTTGACAGTACCTGAACTGCAAAGTCGTATCACGTACCACTATCGTCAAGATGTCTTGCGACAACTGTACCGTATTCTCGGTTCTGCTGATTTCATTGGGAATCCAGTGGGCCTCTTCACGAACGTGAGCTCTGGGGTAGCAGATATCTTTTACGCACCATATCACGGCGTTGTCATGCACGGAAACAAGGAACTAGGTATCGGAATTGCAAAGGTTGTTGACTGTTTTCCCGGTTTACCACGGTAGTTCTGATCCAAAGTCTAGGGTGCTGCTAGTTTTGTCAAGAAGACGGTGTTCGGTCTGTCGGACAGTGTCACCAAGTTCACAAGTAGCTTGGGCAAAGGTCGGTCGATTTGCTTATGTTCGAGGAATATTTCTGACTCATTCCAGGCTTATCCGCTGCAACGTTTGACGAGGAGTATCAGGCGCAACGTAGGCTTTCGCAGCGTCGAAATCGACCTCGTCATGCAATGTAAGAAGTAATCCTGCCCTTGTCTTGTTCCACATTCACATGTCTTGTTAGTTATGGTGTGGCTGCAGGCAGTGAAGCGCTCGCGACTAGCGTTGTCAGTGCAGTGGAGGGCATCGTGGTAAGCAGAAAAGGCGAATTCATTGGCCTGACTTCTGATCAAGGGTGTTGGTGTTAGACGAAGCCCATTCAGGGAGCAGAGACAGAAGGAGCCATCGGATTTTTCAAAGGGATAGGCAAGGGCTTGGTTGGGTATGTGCAGTATGCCTGCCGTCCGAGGTACCCCGACAACTGAAATTATGCGCGATTACCAGTGCTCTGACCAAACCTGCGGTTGGAGTGTTCGACCTCGCGTCCAACGTCTCTGAAGGTAACTAGCTGCGCCTCTTATGATCGTCGTCGATAATTGACACCCCTTCAGGGATAAGGAACACCACGACTGTCTTTGATAAGCCAGAAAGAGACCGCGTTCGTCCGGTGAGTGGCTGCAATTGATCGAAACGTTTGTGCAAAGTTTTGATTTTTGGTTGGTTGATTCTAGCCGAGGCATGTCCCTCCAGATGGTGTGTTAGTGGTATGTGTAACGACACAATCTCTTCCTGATTTGACGCTGAAGTCGTGAATGAATTGCAAGCCATTTTCGACCCGCGAGGCGCTTGGTCAGTATTGGATGAGAGACCTGGAGCAAGGCGCTTACAGGAACGAATGCTACGTCGCTCACGTCGGTAAGCGTCGAATCGATCATGTGTTGTGGACAATGAATGTTTGAACAGGCAATGTAGGGGCCGACAATGTCGTCTTGTTGACGACGGCACGGGTGCTCTCGTTCTGGTCCAAGAGATTACGGCTCGAGTGGGATCTGCCTCTGACGATGGTACAAGGTGTCACCACTGAAGACAATGGTATCCGATTCTCTCATAAATCGGGCAAGGACCACGACAAGTTCGTACTGATACCTGACAAGAACTCACAAATGTGGTTCTTTGGACAAATCGCAACTGTAGTGAAAGCATTCAATAATAGGCGCAGAATGGACTAGCAGGTAACTAATAGTAGACAAGGGTTGAATAACTAGACAAATGGCTGTATCACGTAGCATTCCTGTACTACGCCAATGTAAATTGATGGTATAATGTGTTAAACATGCAAGATTAACCTATAAACAAATACGAATTAAATAAAAACGAGCGCAAGGAGCGTGTGGAAGAAAGGACTGGGCCATGGTGAGTGCTTTCCAGTGTCGACAATGATAGTGATATATCTGTGAGAAGTGGGGTATATATCTCCTTGAAAAAAAGTCCCCTATCGCGAACGTACTGCCAAACGCCCATTGGATGCAGCAGAAACGTCAGATGGAGTCGGGGTGGTATGTTGCACCGCGGTTGCGACGCTAGAAAGTCGGGTCCTCACGGGCAAGTCGGTAAACTCTGTCACATGTATCTTTTCCACGTCGGTTGATGTTCCCGAGTCATCCGAGTCTAGGTGACTCGCTTTCTTACTCTCAAAGCTGCCGTAGCTGTCGCGGGGGCTCGCAGAGTAAGCACTTTGGAACTCGGTGTCAGACTCATCGGTGGTAGTGGTTATGGCTGGCGTCAAGGCAGGGGTCGTCGGCGCAGTAGTCGGCGCGTCAGGAGAAAGCGCCGTCAACGAGGCCCCGGAGGCAACCTTTCGGAGCGAGGGTCGCACCAATGTAACCGACGTCACCGTAGTTGGTGTCGGAAGATCAGTGCATTCTGCCTCGGAATCCAGTTGTCCGGTTATCTTATCCTCTCGTTCTGAGCCATATTTTGGAGTGGAGGAGTGTCGAGGCGTCTCTGAAGCGGCAGTATCAAGTGAACGCCGTGTGATCGTACCCGTGCCAGTTCGATTCGTAGAGCCTGTATCACTGCGTTCCCTGCGCCTCGCCTTGATGGGAGGGTTGTTGACGAGCTTGGTACCCCGTGGATGATGACGCGGGCGGACAGGTAGAGCAGCATCCGAGCTCTCGTCGGCACGTTCGTCGGTAGCATAGTCCGACCCAGTACGCCTGTGTCCTGCAGACTTTCTCTTCCACTCTTGAACGTTCTCGGACGCCAAAGCCGTTTCCAGCTGGCAGTGAACAAGTCAGCAAACGGGGGAATCAAATGGTGGATACATCAACCCACTCTCTGCTGAATCTGCAAAACCTTTTGTGCAATCTTGTCGCTGCGATCGCTGATGCCTTCATCGACCGCCATCATACCATCCTGTACGACCTCCGTCACAGAAAATCTCTTCTTTTTCTTTGACGGCGATGTTGGAGGTTCTTCCTCCTCTGTGATGGTGTCTGCCTCCCTCTCGGACTTGCTGGCAACCAACGTATCGTCCATTCCGTTTTCGTATGCCTCTGCGAGGGTCGACCCCGTGCTGACACTGCGTAGTCGGGTTCCGTTGGTATCCTCCGATCCACTCTTCAAGGCATCGCTCGCCCGCCTCGAACGCGTTCCACTGGTAGACCGTGCAGAGGCAGACATACGCGAACCGGGGCGGGACGAGAGCTCTCCGCCATAGTCGGATTCATCAACGTCAACGGCCATTGACGCAAGCGCACGCTCGATCTGTGCTTCCACTTCAGCGACCATCTCTGCACGTTCCAGTTCCATGCGTTCCATTGTGTCCCGCATCCGCTCCAGTTCGACGAGTGCATCCTTGTGAGCTCGTTCGGTATCGACCAGGCCTGAGGATGCTCCTCGATTAATGGTCCTCCCAACGGATCGACGAAATTCACTCACGAGACTGTAGCTTGGCCTTCTCCGCGGCCGTCAGGGTAACAAGTCCGCTTAACCTCTTGGTCTCCCGCTGTTCCTTGCCAATCTTGCCCCTCAACTGATCTGCCTCCACGCTCAATTTCTCGGCGTACTGTTCAAACGTCACAAACTTGTCTCTCCACAAATCGGCCTCGGTCATGAGGAAGTTAAGACGGCGAGAGAGTCGACCAATCTTCGTCTCAAGGTCATCTCGAGCATCGACAAAAGCAGTAGCACGTTTGCGGATGGAGAGTTGGATGTGCTGTTCGGCAAGAGTTAACTGTGGCATACGACGAGCGGTACCAAACGAGTAGAGACGCTTGAAGAGGGAAGGTTTCCTAAACTATGGACGAGTTAGCGTTATGGTTCGGACATGTCCCCCGTAGACTGATTCACCTTGTCCTCGAGCACGGCATCAAACGCCTGAATGATGCGCGTAGAATGCCACCATTCTGGAGGCTTGATAGTATCGGCAACCGCAGCCATCTCCCCGCCCCTCTTTGCCTGTACTTTGCATACTGGGCGGAACCGACCGGCAGGAAAAGCTTCCTTGAATTCGCTATTATTGAGGGCGAATGTATCAGGCACAGGGGAATGGAAATCACCAAAAAAGGACATACGAGGGTACGCTATGATCCGGATGAAAATGCGGTTCAAAGGCGGAAAGCAATCGTTGTCTATATTTCTCTCGCTGCTGCTTCGTGGAGACAATGCCAGGCGGCGGTGAGGGACAACTCAAATAATTGATGTCCCTATGCAGGGGTGACCCGGGCGTGTGAAGACGTTGGAATAAATCGGCAGGGTGGAGCGTGACTCACAAGTCAATAACACAAATTTCGGGTGCGGGCCGCACGCTGTACCTCGCCTCTGTTGCTAGTCCCAATATCCAGGGACCAGGATCGTCGATGTAGATCTTGGCATCACGTGCATGGACGGCAGGCAGAGCAATGCCGTTCCAGCCACGCAATTCGACGAGATATTTGATGGTAGACACGGCAATCTACACGGATAAGGTTACAAGTAGGGTGGAAGAAAAATAGATCACTCACGCCGAGCATTGCAGGGTACCGAGAGAAGAACAAAACGCGACCCGTGGGAGCCAACGCGATCTTGTGTGGAGTGATAAACGAACCAGTTCAGGGTGAATGCGAGCGCCGAATGGAAGATTTTGGATTACACACCTCACAAATAGTCAACACGTTGTCGATGTTCAAGCACTTGAACAACGGCCACATGGTGAAGTTGATATCGACCAAACCCCGACCGAAATCGAGGCCGCCAGGGAACCTAGCGATGACCTCGAGACAGGTATCCTCGGTATTGCTGCTTCCGGATGCAGCGCCTAATGAACGTCCGGCAAGAGGGATGAGGGAAGCATCAAGTTTGATGAGTTCGCCCGCGCGTGGGGCAGGATGTGCGAGAATTTTCGAGATTTGAAGAGTATGAGACTGGACGTCCTTTGAGAAGCGGGCCCAAGAGAGAGTGAGGTAGTCCCTCATGAGATCGTAGATGGGATGGCGAGACACGAGCGCTGTGTTAACGAAGATGAGATGCGGATCGATGACGGTAGAGGATGACACTCACACAACGCGTACGGTAGCCAAAACACGGTGTCGCCTGGGAGGAAAAGGGTGCTCTCACCAGGGCCGTGACCACCGACGGTGCTGGCCACGTCAAAGTCGCTCTCGCTTATGGCGCCTGCGTCGGTCTCGGCTCCCTCACCGTCGGTCTCGCCATCTGTGCCAGGCCAGGGGCCGCGAGGGCCGCGCTTTCCAACACGCCGGCTGGGTTCGCCTGGAGAGTTGCTGGTACCGACGGAGGAACGCAAGACCTTGAGACGCGAGGCGACCAGAGATTGGGCGCTCTCCTTTCTGGCACGGCCAGCTTCGAGAGTTCTTCTGATGGCAGCACTTCTCTCGGCATCTGCATGGCTCCAGACTGTCAAGCATACGCCATGGTAGGTAACTGTGCCGGCACCACCAACTGCGGAGACGGCCTGCTTCTCATATAAGGGAGAAGGGGGGGCAGAAGGAGGAGAAAGTACGGAGGGAGGTCCGAGATATGCAGAAGAAGGACGGACATTTGCAAAAGGATCGTCGGAGTAAGGGTAGTTAAATGTGGGTGCGGCGGAAGAGCGATCGGCGGTGAGAACGGAGCCTCTAAGCAAACCAACGTCAGATTGGGCGGGTGCAAGGGGGGTAGAGGGGGCAGGGAGCGTGAAGGTGAAAGTGTGTATAGTACTAGCGGGCTGGAGGGTAGACGCGATGATCTCAACCTCGCGCGTAAAAGAAAGCTAGGGGGAAAAAAATAAGCACGAGGGGAGAGAAGGAACAGCAAAGCAAACCTTGAGAGCCTTGGACAACATCTTGCCGACCTCGGCCTTGGAGAGGGCGCCGGCGCCCTTGTGGACTTCGGTGGGGTCGCCCTTTGCATTCTTTTTCTTTTTCTTTCCGCCGCCTGCTCCGGGGGATACGGTGCTGCCGAGGACCTCTGGACGCCACCAGCGGGCGACGGCACCCTCGGAATGGTGGAGGCCGAGGACGGCGTCGGGATCGGTGAGGGTCCAAGTGTGGGGACTTTTAGGAAGACCGGAGACGAGGTACAGGGAGGTGAGGGGGAGAGTGGGGATGTGCTGGGTGGGGGTGGTATTGGGGGCGGAGCGTGTTGATAGGATGGAG